>CM062612.1:32385776-32543276 GCA_025617555.3 Puccinia polysora
TCATAATCAGGTTCAATGCAATATTCACATTGAAATTCCCAAAAAAATTGAGTATGTCATACTGACGCCTAACTCAGTCTAACCTCAGCAAACCCAATATAACCCTCAGGCCTAATCTACTTCCCAAGAACTTCAACCTCAGTGCTCAGGGAACTTATATCACTATATCTCCAGTACCCATATATCACAGGATCTTCATACAGTTCATATCTACATATATTCTAACCTCATAAATTTTGCAGATAGAATCCATAGGCTTGAAAATACTTAATCTCCCAGGTCGGGAGATACTCTAAGCTTATTAACTCTTTCTAACCCAAACTCTGTCATGGGTTATCCATTTGGAATCCTTATGTAAATCCTCTTGCAGATTGTATCCCATACTCTCTCTACTTAGTACATAGTTTCATGACCTCCATGGACACTGTAAATCCTTGAACTATACTCTCCCAACTTAGACAGCCCAAACCTGTAACCTTGTCCCAATGTAGAAGTAGCTTAACCTAATGTAGTAGGATACCTGATCAACCCTCTGTGTTACCTAGACTATTCCCTTGTAATTACATATGTAGTCTGAGCCCTAACCAACTGTTCCTCTGTTGTAGCTCCAGCCCTTGTCTCTTTAAAATTGCCTCCTCTTCCTCCTTCCTGATTGTTCCCCAAGAAATCATTTTACTACTTCTTACTAGGAATCCATCCCATCAAGTGTCATCAGCACCTTATCTTCAATCCAATCCTACTCTGCTCCTTGTAGCATCTTCCAGTATCCTTTCTCCCAAGCCTACTGATAGTAGAGTTCCCCCTTTGCCAATTCCTGCTTGAATTTCAGCATCCTTTGCAACATTAAACTGATTTCTTCCCCAATAATCCCCTCTTCATCACCAACAATCCTTACCATATTTACTACATCAAATCTTGCCATTGAATTTGTGGCAATTTCTTTTTCTCTTCAATCACTTCCAAACCTTGATTTGGATATTGAATTTGTGGCCATTTCATTGAACCCCTTCTCTTTGGAAACCTCCCTTTTTATACTCCTAATCTCCAACATCTCAGACCCTGCTTTGATGCCTTGACTTTTTGCTTTGATGCCTTTGCTTTAACGCTTCAAAGCTTTGACCCACCTTTGGTGCCTTATTTTGACACTTTGACAAGGAACTTTGATTCCTTAATTGAACGCATATTTAATTGAATTTGGGTATAATTTTCTTCAATCATTGTTTCTTTTTCTAGGTGAAGAAAACTTTGGGTAACTCCTTATCCTTAAAAATCAGAATTCCTCCACAATGTGCTCTCTTTTCTCACATCTCTAGCCCAGCTGTCACCCGTAGCTCCATAGGAAGGGGTAACACTGAACCTAATGACCCTTCTACTTCCAGAGAATGTGGAAAAGGTAGAACTCTTTAAACCTTACCAGAACCAGTGGATACCACTTCTACTCCTCTGGATGCTGGCTTGTTGGAGTCTATCCCCCAAGTTTCTCTCTCTAAAATCCTTTCTTCTGAGAATGCTATTCTCCATAGAGTTACAGGAAAATTCCCGGTCCCAGGCTACCATGGCTTGGACTCTCCTGCTTAGAATGCCATCTTGGTCCCAATTCCAGGAGAAGATGAAGAAGATGATGAGGATGACGACTCAGGATTTGATTCCAGAATCTTGAGTGGCTTGGATTCCACCTCACCAGAGGGTAATCCTAGTCCAAGTTCTAATGAAACAGCAATCCAGTCACCTTCTCCAGGTACTAACGTTCCTTCCACTTCTCAGGGCCCTTCTACTGACCCTTCTATGCTGGCCATTGATCAGAAAACAACCACTGAAATGACCCATCTCTCTAAACTTGCTGACCATCAACCCTCTTCTAAATTTAAATCTCCATCCATTAATTCCCAAGACAGATTTGATGGGATAAACCCAACAAAGCTTAAAAATTTCCTCACAGCTTTTGAACTCATCTTTTCCAATGATGAGAGGTTATTTGCTAATGACAAATTCTTTTTTACAGTCTCTTACCTTACAGAAAATGCCAGTCAATGGATCCAGCCCTATCTTACTCACATTGGTAATCATGAGCCGGACTTTCTACTTCACTCTGGGTTCTTTTTCACTCAAAAGCTATACCCTTTTGGGGGATTTCCTGGAAATTCAATGTTCTGAAAGGAGTTAACCCTCCTCAAAATGAAAGATATTGGTTATTCCACTAACTACATCAATGAGTTCAGGACCCTTATGGGTAAGGTCTCTGGGTGGGGTGATAAACCCTTCTTCTTTCATTTCAGACAGGGACTTCTGCCCAGACTATTGGACCAACTAGCTTGGTATGATGTACCTCAAGAAACATGGCAACAACTAATGGAAATTGTCCTTAAGTATGATATTTGCTACTTTGAAAGGATCTGGGAGAACTCTTTCAACTCCCATCAGACCTCAAGACCTGGACCCATTTTTCCAACTCCTCCAAAACTCAACAGTCCAGCCACCAAGGTAGGTTCAAGGGAAAAGAAAAGGCTCCCCTTACCAAACCTGCTCCAACTTACCATCACAATCCTAACATGGGTGAAGATGGAAACCTCAAGACTGAGGAAAAAGCTAGAAGAGATAAACAGGGTTTGTTGAACTACTGTGGAGGTTCCCACAAATTTAGCCTCTGCAGAAAACATCCAGATTTCAAACCTTTCCAGAAGCCCACTCCTGCTAAACCCAAACATGGAATAGACTAGTTGATTGAAATGTGGTACTCCATGACCATCACCCCTCCAATATTCAAGTATATAATTTGGAAGGGAAAGCATCCAAATCCCCTAATAAAGACTTAATTTTAATTTTTTTTCTCAATAATCAGGCCTACAGTGTAATTTTTGACTCAGGAGCAACTCAATCTTTTATTTCCAAATCTATGGTTTCAAAATCTTCTTTATCCCTTAAAAATCTTACCACTCCTATTTTCTGATTCTCTTTTAGCCCTTCCAACTCTCCATCTCAGGAAACCACTCATAACGTTTCCTTAAATTTTTCCTTACCTTCTTTTCCCAACTTAGAATGGGATTTCCTGGTTGTTGAGACTCCCCCAAACAAAGATATTATTCTAGGTATTGATTTCCTCCTTATCTGGAACCCAGAGGTAAATTGGAAATTGGGATTGATTAACCCAAGAAACAAACCAACTTTGGATCATTCCCCTTCTTTTTAACCCTTTTTTTGGCCACTAATCACCTTCTGCCAGTGAAACTGAATGTCACTGCTTCTTCTCCCTTTTTGGAATTTATGCAGCCACAAAAATTACCTCTGAGTTGAACAACTACCTCTGTGAATCAGATATTCTTTAGAAATTCTCTGAAATTTTTGCAGAATAGAGAGGATGATATATCCTTTCAAACTTTGCATATGATTATTTCCACTTCTGACTCTGGCCCAAAGGAGACTTCTGTAGAAGGTCTAGATAAAGATGAGGAAGCTGAAGAAATTGAAACTGTGATGGAGAGAGTTCCAGAAGCTTACCATTCCTTTTTAGATTTTTTTTCTAAGGTTAAGGCTGATAGACTCCCTCCTCACAGTTCTTACAACCACCATATTGAACTGAAAGGCCCTTTGCCTCCAGTTGGTCCTATCTACTCCCTCAGTCACCATGAGAAGGAGGCCCTACAAGCCTATATAGCGGAAAATATAGAGAAAGGTTTCATTTGGCCCAGCACTTCAAGAACTGGTGCACCTGTCCTCTTTGTAAAAAAGAAAGATGTTGGTTTGTGATTGTGTGTTGACTATTGCAAGCTTAATGCTGTTACTCAAAATAATCAGTATAATATTCCTCCCATGACTCACTTATTAAAAGTCTTCTCCGGTTCTACCATCTTCTCCAAAATTGACCTCAGGGGCTTTTATAATCTCCTTTGAATCAAAGAAGGGGATGAAAATCTTACAGCATTCAGGACTCAGTTTGGAAGTTTTGAATATTTGTTCATGCCATTTGGACTGACTAATGCTCCTGCCTATTTTCAATGTCTTTTTAATGATATTTTTTCAGATCTTCTAACCATCTTTGTGGTGGTATACCTGAATTAAATCCTTATTTTTTCCAAGAACTTAAATTAACAAACAGCTCATGTGTGTGAATTCTTGAGCAGACTTTGGAAGAAAAACTTATATGCAAAAGCTTCTAAGTGTGAATTTCATGCCTCCTCAGTGGATTACCTAAGCTATGTGATCTTTATGGATGGTATTGAAATAGAAAACTCCAAGGTCCAAAAGATCTTGAATTGGCCAGCACCAATGAACAAAAGGTCTTGCAGCAGTACTTAGGTTTTTCTAATTTTTATCACAGTTTTATCATTAACTATTCCAGAAATGTCTACATCCTCACTTCTCTCACTGGTTCAGACCCCATCTTTCCTTCATCTCTAGGGGCTCCACAAAAGTTTGAGGACCTCAAACTCGCCTTTAACAAGGATCCTATCCTCAGAAATTTTGATTCTTCTTTACAAACTTTTTTGGAGACTGATGCTAGCAACTATGCCCTAGCGGCTGTCCTCAACCAAGTCTCTCTTGATGGATCAAAGCACCCAATTGCTTTTGATAGCATAAAATTGGGTAGTGCTGAACTGAACTATGAAATCCACCATAAAGAGATATTAGAAATTGTATGGGCTATACAGATCTTATGAGCTTAACTCCTCAGTCTAGCAGCTCCCTTTGAAGTTCTTACTGATCATTTATCTCTGAAATATTTTATGGACTCTCTTGACTTGTTTCCAAGCCCTTTAGGCTGAGTTTTTATCCAAATTTAACTTTACTATAGTCTAAAGACCTGTAAAGCACTCCATAGTGCCTGATTTCTGGTCATGTTGAGATGATGTTTATCCCAAGAGGGGGATGCCCTAGGCAGAAAATCATCCAGCAAATGTCAAACAACTCTTGAAACATACTGACTCTGAAACTGCTAGAATTTTTTTATTTCCCCAAAACAGGTTGATGGAAACTTGGAAAACTTAATTCAATCCCAAATCTCCAAAAAATTAAACAAACAGATTATTCAAAGGTTACATAAAAAGGTAAAAGTAAAGAGTTATCTTATAGATACAGAAACTGGTCTTCTTATCTTTCAAAATAGAATAGCAATCCCCAAAGAGGAAAAAAAATCCAACTTGAGATAATTCAACAAAAACAAAACACTCCCCTCTCTGGTTACCCTGGACAAGACAAACAAATGGATCTAGTCAAGAGAGATTTCCATTGGGAAAATATGACTTCTTTTATAAAAGATTATTTTTCTTCTTGTTACCTTTGCAGCAGAACCAAACCCAGTCACCACAGGAAGTTTGGACTCCTGCAACCCTTGCCTATTCCAGGTTCTCACTGGACCTCACTGTCTATGGAATTAATTTCACAGCTGCCACTATCCAATGGATTTGACTCAATCCTTGTGGTAGTTAATTTTTTTTAAAAAAATGTCTCTCTTTATTAAAAACAGAAATGATATCTCCTCTGTGGAGTTTGTCAACCTTTTAATCTCTAATATCTTTAATAAAAATGGACTCCCAACTGATATTGTCAGGGACAGAGGATCTTTATTTCTTGTTCCTTTTGGAAAAATATGTGTGAAAAATTACAGATAAAACTAAATCTCTCTACAGCTTATCACCCTGAAACAGATGGCCAGATGGAACAGGTAAATCAGATCCTAGAAAAATTTATCAGGATTTATTTCAGGTATCACCCCAATGAGTGGCATACCTGGACCTCCCTTGCTGAATTTGCCCACAACAAATCAACTCACACTTCTACTAGGAAATCTCCTTTCTTCACCATTTATGGACAGAATCACAACTTTGACAGCTTAAATTTAGTGTAAAACCAACCTGCCAGCTACTATTCAACTCAGATTCACTGTAATCAGAAACAAGTAGGAGTTGAATTGGAAAAGCCAATCAAAACCTATAAGAGATATGCTGAGCTTAAAAGAAGTGCCTTTCCTGACTCATTTGCTGTTGGAATAAAGTTTTGGCTTTCTTCTAAGAATATCAAAACCAACCATCCAACACATAAGTTCTCAGAGAAATGGTTAGGTCCTTTTTTGATTACAGAACAGATTGGGAAAAATTAATTCAAGCTTTAACTCCCTTGCCAATGGTCCATGATTCACCCAGTGTTCCATTCCTCCCTGCTCAAACCTTATCATACAAACTCTTCATCTTCCAGGCACCAAACAACAACTGAACCATTCAAAATAGATGTGGAAGAAGAATGGGAACTGTCTCAAATATTACATTCCAAGATAAAGAGGGGGAAATTAAGGTGTCTTTGCAAGTGGAAAGACTTTTGAGACAATGAGGAAGACAGTACTTGGGAACCTCATTCTAATCTTACCAACTTCCCTGCCTTACTTAAAGATTTCCACACACTCTATCCTTTAAAACCAAAAAGTCCTTCAAATAAAACAAACCCATTCTCTCAAAAAAAAATATAGTATAAAAATATTGAATTTATTTCTTTTCTTGTATTTGTCTGTTTCCAACATAAATATTAGTAATAATAAAATACAATACAATACAATACAATACAATACAATAGAATACAATACAATACAATACAATACAATACAATACAATACAATACAATACAATACAATACAATACAATACAATACAATACAATACAATACAATACAATACAATACAATACAATACAATACAATACAATACAATACAATACAATACAATACAATACAATACAATACAATACAATACAATACAATACAATACAATACAATACAATACAATACAATACAATACAATACAATACAATACAATACAATACAATACAATACAATACAATACAATACAATACAATACAATACAATACAATACAATACAATACAATACAATACAATACAATACAATACAATACAATACAATACAATACAATACAATACAATACAATACAATACAATACAATACAATACAATACAATACAATACAATACAATACAATACAATACAATACAATACAATACAATACAATACAATACAATACAATACAATACAATACAATACAATACAATACAATACAATACAATACAATACAATACAATACAATACAATACAATACAATACAATACAATACAATACAATACAATACAATACAATACAATACAATACAATACAATACAATACAATACAATACAATACAATACAATACAATACAATACAATACAATACAATACAATACAATACAATACAATACAATACAATACAATACAATACAATACAATACAATACAATACAATACAATACAATACAATACAATACAATACAATACAATACAATACAATACAATACAATACAATACAATACAATACAATACAATACAATACAATACAATACAATACAATAAAATAAAATAAAATAAAATAAAATGAAGTGTCATGTTAAATTCACAACTCCAGTTGTGTGGGAGTTGTCTAGGGCCCTACACAGCTCAAATTAGCCGTGGGGGCCCATAGACAACTACAAAGGGCTGTTTCAAACACGCGCAACCTCCAGGGGGTTGTGTAGGAGCCGTTCACCCCCCAAACACGGCAATTTTGAGCCGTGTACCCCTGTACAAAGCTCAAAGCTGCGGTTTTTGGGGGTGCACAACCCACTGGAAGTTGTGCCAGAATTTTGGGCACCCCCTGAACCAAACTTGGGTTCCGTAAACGCATACTTTGTGGGACTTTTGTTCCACACCTAGTGATTCCAAAGTACTTTAAAGTGAAACAAAAGTGACTTTAAAGTGAAACCAAAGTGAAAGTAAAGTGAAAATTGAAATTGTATAAGAATCTGCAAACAATTCCTTCTCAACTCAAAAGTGAGCAAACTTTGTTTTTTAAATTGAAAGTTGGACTGAATACTCAAGTATACCATTGCATTTTTTTTGCATGGGAACAGTTGCAAGCCCTCCTTGTTCTGAAATGGCTGTGTGGAAGGTCTACATTGACAGTGCCATCAACAAAGCTTTGGAAAAAGAAAAAAAGGATTCAGGTAAGGAAACATTGGAATCCCCAATTGCATCCTCATCAAGGGTGACAATTCAGGAACAAAGTGTTTCAAAGTGATATTTGACCTTTGTTCATGATTAAAATTTTATGTTAATGATGCCTTTGCTGGATTTAATTTGATTGAAACTAATGGGTGCATGTAACTATGAAACTACAAAACCTAACCATTGAATTGATGCCAGATCCACTTGACCCACCTCCTGTGAAAGCTTTTCCTACTAGGGAAGAGGCACAAAACTAATGTCAAACATGGGCTATGAAGCATGGTTAAGCTCTGACGGTTTTTAACTCAAAGAAAGATAAATGTGTGGATTTGGCCTGTGATTGCTGTGGTTCTTATTCAGGAAAACTTCTTACCAAAAAGTCTAGACAAACTCAAACAAGGAAGGTTGGGTGCAAGTTTTTAATCCATGAAAGTTGCACAAAGGTAGAACCCTTGTGGAAAATCTCCTATAAAGAAACCCAACATAAACATCAACCATCTGAAAATCCCTCTGTGAATCCTCAACTGAGGAGAATCTCTGGGCAAGACTTGGATCTACTTAAGGAAGGCATGAAAGATGGGCCCAATATGTTACAAATCAAGAGAAAATTGAGCAAGATTGATGGGGGGATTATGTTGATAACAGAACAATCTATAACACTAAGTGGAAGGTAACACTTGCAGAACTAAAGGGGAAAATTTTTATGGAGGTATTCTATGAACAGCTTGAAGAAACAAGTTGGATTCTTCACCAGTCAAATTTCAGTGGAGAAGGTCACTTGTAGGCCCTGTACTTAGCACATCCTGAGGCAGTAAAGCTTTCAAGACAATTCCATCATATTGCTATGTTGGATTGTACTTATAAGACAAATAAGCACAAAACCCCGCTATTGCATGTTGTAGGAATGACAGCCAATTGGAAAACTTTCACAAAATCTCTTGCTTTTATAACAAAAAAAAATTTGAGTTCTACATTTTGTCTGTAAATGCATTAAAGAAGTTGGCTTATGATCCTGTGAGACTTCCAAAAGTATTTGTGATGGACTGTGAAAAAGCTCTGATTCATGCTATTGAATCTAGTTTCCCTGAGTCATCAAGACAATGTTGCACTTGGCACTTGTCTAAAAACATACAAGCAAACTGTAAAGCGCGCTTTGTTAATGACATTGAAGGATGGAAAAGCTTTATGACTCTGTGGGAAAAGTATGGGGCCTCAAAGACCAAGGAGGAGGCCAAGGTTGATGATGCGGAACTCAGAGTGGGTCCAAATCACTGCTTCTTATTCTTCCTAGTTTTGGGTTCTGACCTTTTGACTTGTATAGTGTTTCTTGAAAGACTATGAGGATTTAATTGAGTATATGGAAAATAACATTTTCCCTATCAAAGAAACTTTTGTAAAAGCGTGGACATTTATAAACCCAGATTTTGGAAACAAAACAACATCTTGTGTTGAAGGGGCCCATGTAACTTTCAAACAATCCCTTGCAAAATCTTTGGGAAACCTGTTGGATGTTTGGAAAAGCCTTGACAGAACAGTTTTGAATCAAATTAAATCAGTTCATGCGTCACTTTATAACTCTCAAATTAAGTTAGGGACAGTTCTTCCACCTGAACTTTCACCATTGGGTTGCAAATGGTCTTTAGAGGCAATTCATCTTATTAGGGACCAATTTGAGAAATTCAAACATGATCATGATGGCAAAGTGTGAACCAAGTCATATTCCAAGACTATGGGTTTGCCCTGTTCCCAACAAATAGGTGACTGTCTAGCATTCAGAGGATCTGTGGTATCCAAAGATGTTCATCCTCAGTGGAGGTTGGACTATGAACCTGGCAGTTCAATTTGGCTGAAGTTGGATTGTTCAAGTTGGATTGTTCAAATAGCTATGTGATTAACGCTTTTTGATAACTTATTTCTAATTCACTAATGGTTGATCCTTTTGAATTTTCCAAGTGAAATGTCAATGAAATGCTAAGCATTCCTCAATTATGTGAAGAAATGAATGAAATGATCTTGGAATATCCAGATAATGATCAAAGCAGTCTATTGAAGTATATCATTCAGAAGATAACAAAATATCTATCAAAGCCAAGAATTGAAACTAAAGCCTTAAAATAAAGTAGGGGCAGGCCAAAATTGACAGATACGCGGCAAGAAACATCTTGGTTTGAGCATGTTGAAAAACAACTCAAGGGGGATCAAAGGACTAGAAGGGCTAAAAACAAGAAAAGACAAAAAATTGTAAGTCTTTTCTTTTGGGATATGTTCATTTTTTGGGTTTAATGAACTTAGTTACTAACTAATGATGAATTTTTAGTCAAATTTGGCAGAATCTGAATCTAAATTTCATATTTCAGAGGAAGATACTGAAAGTGAATTGGGATCACTTAATTTGGAATCAGAATCCTCTTCAGGGGAACATGCAGCAAAGCTCAACCAGAAGCTTATCTTTATTGAGTTTTCATTTCATTGATCCAATTGAAGAAATGAATACTAAGTTATTTTTAATGATAGGAACCAAAAGTGAAATACCTCAATCAAATACCCAAGAAATTCCATAGGTTCTTGGGTGAGATTTGGGATCCAATTGGAGATGGGAATTGCTGATTTTGATTCATTGCTAAATCTCTTGGTTATGAAGAACATGGTTGGTTTAAAGTTAGGAAGGAAATTATTGCAACATTAGAGAAACATAAAGCATGCTACATTAAGATGCTTGGTGGTGAAAAGGAGGTTGAAAAGATTAAACAAAGACTTGATGTTGAAGACATCAATCAAAAGATCCCCTCCTCAAAATAGCTGGCTAAATTTGATATGGGTCAAATCATAGCAGACACATATTCCAGACCTATATCTTTCATTTCATTGGAGTCATGTGATACTTATAATGTTGAAAATGTGATAAAACTTCATATTAATAGAACCTGTTAGCTTCATTAGAATTACAATTTATATGAAAACCAATGATGAAATGAAGTCAAATTCTATAATCTCTACAATCTAGAATACGTTTGAAGTTGATCTTTGAGATGATCAACCCAACCAGACACTTTTTTAGAAATAGAGATTATAGAATTTGACTTCATTTCATCATTGGGTTTCATATAAATTGTAATTCTAATGAAGCTAACAGGTTCTATTAATATGAAGGTTTATCACATTTTCAACATCATTATTTTGAGTGTTTTGAGTTGACCTCATTATATTGAGTGTTTTGAATGAGAGTTTAATGGTTAGTCAGCTCAACTTGTGTTGGGCTAATTCCATCACAAGCTTAACTTGTGTTAAGCTTGGGATGGGATCAGCTTAACACAAGTTGAAATTGTTTTTTTGGGGGGGTTTACTTTAGGGCTGGTCAAAAGACTTTTATTTTTTTTGGAACTATTACTTTAGGGCTGGTCAATTGACTTCTTGTATTTTTTGCCTGGTCAAAAGACTGGTATTTTTTTGGCACTCTTACTTTAGGGCTGGTCAAAGGACTTCTTTAATTTTTGGGCCCTTTACTTTAGGGCTAGTCATGTTGAACTTACTTTAGGGCTTGTCAAGTGACTTGTATTTTTTTTTGGTGTTTTTACTTTAGGGCTTGTCATGTTACTTGTCTCTTTTTTGGTGTTTGTACTTTAGGGCTTGTCAAGTTACTTGTCTTTTTTTTTGGTGTTTTTAGTTTAGGGCTAGTCCAGTTACTTGTGTTTTTTTTGGGTCTTTTTACCTTAGGGCTAGTCCATTGGATAGTCCCAGTTTTTTTGTTTTATTTATTTATTTTTTTGTTTGTTTGTTTAACCAAAAAATCAATATTTTTGATTTCTTTGATTTTTTGGAAGGTTTATTTGATTTATGGGTTATGTTAGTGCCCTTTCATTCCATTTTTTTTTTGGCTCACTGCGGTCAGGTGGGGTGTGGAATCAAACACGCCAGTGGACCAGGCTGGGTCGGACAGGCAACTCTTTGAGTCGTGGGGGGTCGTACACAGCTCCCATTAGACCGTGTGGCGTGCCACACGGCCCCTTTTGAACCGTGTGCATGGTTCAATGAGCCGTGAATTCAAAATTTCCCTAAAATAAAATAAAATAAAATAAAATAAAATAAAATAAAATAAAATAAAATAAAATAAAATAAAATAAAATAAAATAAAATAAAATAAAATAAAATAAAATAAAATAAAATAAAATAAAATAAAATAAAATAAAATAAAATAAAATAAAATAAAATAAAATAAAATAAAATAAAATAAAATAAAATAAAATAAAATAAAATAAAATAAAATAAAATAAAATAAAATAAAATAAAATAAAATAAAAAAAAAATAAAAAAAAAAATAAAATAAAATAAAATAAAATAAAATAAAATAAAATAAAATAAAATAAAATAAAATAAAATAAAATAAAATAAAATAAAATAAAATAAAATAAAATAAAATAAAGTAAAATAAAATAAAATAAAATAAAATAAAATAAAATAAAATAAAATAAAATAAAATAAAATAAAATAAAATAAAATAAAATAAAATAAAATAAAATAAAATAAAATAAAATAAAATAAAATAAAATAAAATAAAATAAAATAAAATAAAATAAAATAAAATAAAATAAAATAAAATAAAATAAAATAAAATAAAATAAAATAAAATAAAATAAAATAAAATAAAATAAAATAAAATAAAATAAAATAAAATAAATTAAATTAAATTAAAATAAATTGAAATAAATTAAATTAAATTAAATTAAATTAATGACCATCTCGTGAAAAAAATACATCATCTTCCCTGATCTCTTAGTCAACTTATTCTTCATAAGTTTAAAACTTTTATTTATCAAAAAAAAACTCATAATAAAAATAAGATAAAAAAATAAAATCTCCTAAATAGTTTCAAAAATACTTTATTCCAACTCTTTTACTCTAGTCATCCAAGTATTAAATAGCTTTAAATCTTTAGACTCATAAGAATTAGAACCCCTTACAGAAGTACCTAACTCATAGGTAATACCAGCTAAAGCCAAAATATCTGATAATCATTCCTTTATCTCTAAAATTCTTTTCTTCTTAGCCTCTATAAAACCAAATCTTTCTTTCCTGATCTCAGAACACCATCCTTTTTTAAATCCTTCCTGGAAACAGAATACAAATTTTTAGAATTTTTGTTATAAATCTCAAAAGATTGATTGACTTAATCTTCATTCATGACTGAATCTTTCCTAAATGTTTTTTTAATGACACTACCTTCCATCATCTCCAAAAACCTCTCTCCATTCTCCAATTCTTCCAACCATTCTTCTGAAGCACTTCTCCTCCCAAGTCCACATTGTTCTTCTACCCTTCCAATAACTTTCTTTTTAACTCTGCTGTCTTCAATAATCTACATCTTCACCTCCAATCCCTTGATCTTCTTCCCAAGGTCCTCTAACTCCAAAGAGTCATCTGATCTTCCCCCCTCTTTGAAAATTACCTCTCTTTACTCCCTTCCTTTTCCTTTACCTACCTCTTTCTCTTTGTTTTTTTCTTCTCCAAGTTCTTCCGCTTCACTCAACTCCATCTCCAAACTCCCATCTGCATCAACATCAAGTTTGTTGCCTCCACCATTGACGCTTCAACAGGCTCCTTTGACACTTTGACCACCAGTTTTGACTGTTTGACCTTTGATGCTTTGATGATTGACTTTGATGCTTCAACCTTTGATTCTTTGATGATTGAATTCAATGCTTCAACAACTGGCTTTGACGGGTTTTGATTGGACTCTTTTGACATTCGGGGCCAAATGGAAAGTTTCAAAACCTTCTTCAACACTTTGAATGGTAGCTTTGAAGCTTTGACAGGTCAATGTGCCTCTTTGAAGTTTTTATCAGGTCTAGGATATTTCTATTTTTCACCCTTTTTGATGGAATTTTGACAACCTCATCATCAGAATCAATGTGAGGAGTCCCCCACCTTAGAAATGCCTTTCTGCTGTAGAGAATCCTGTGGGATTATATAAATAATTTATCAAATAGCTTTATGGCATTCCTCAAAGTGAAATTTAGTATTGATTCTACTCCTTTAGAGTATTAGTAAAAATAAGAGTGGTTTTAAATTGCCTGCTCTTCTAGTACTATATGAATTCTGCACAATAATTTTTTTAAATTAATTTCTGGTTTCTTTGAGACTCAATATAGGTCTCAGATCAGACCTAGATTAATTATTTTAATGGTATTGGTAGGGTTCTAATGGGGTGGTTTCAATGGTTGATGAGGTAATAATTAGTTTTGATTTCCTTTTTTTTATTGGTACATTAAAAATCTCCTTTTTTTTATGTCTGGGTAGAACCACAGATCGTTGGGTGGTGAATGGCTGATGAGATGGTGATGAGTGGTGTTGGATGAGTGGGGGATGATGTATGGGCGTGTGGATGAATGGGGGATACAACCTGGATAGGGCAGAGATTCCCTCCTTAAATAGAAAACTCCTTCCCCCAGGGGTGCTCAGGGCTTCCCCTGAGTATCCCCCCTGTTCTGTTTAGGAACAGTGGGATACAGGTACATGAGGCAATTCTGCTGGTTGGAAAAAATATTATACAGTTACACAGGGCATTTCTGCTGGTTGGAAAAATGTTGTACAGTTACATGAGGTATTTCTGCTGCTTGGAAAAAGGTTGTACAGGCTTTCATGCATGCAAAGGCTTACATATGGTGCTTTGAAGTGCTGGGGTGGGTTACCACTGGTGGTTTGTTTGGTATCTTGGTTCTGGCTCCTTTTTTGTCACTGAGTGTGCTCCCTTCATGAGTATATTGCTGTGTAGTAGTGGGCTAGGTTTTTTCTGGTAGTTGTTTGGTTGTACATGGTACTGGCTGCCTGCATAGATTGCTGGTTTGCCCTGTGGTACTTTTACTGGTGGATTGCTTGGTACACATGGTCCAGACTGCCTGCATATATTTCTGGGTGCTTCTGTGGTGACTGTTACTGTTGGTTGTTTTGGTTACACATGGTCCAGACTGCCTGCATATTTTGCTGGGTAGTCCTGTGGTGACTTGTACTAGTGACTTTTTGGTTCTACATGGGTCTGACTTCCTGCATATATTTCTGGGTAGTTCTGTGGTTACCTTTACTGGTGGTTGTTTGGTTACACATGATCCAGACTGCCTGCATGTATTGCTGGGTAGTCCTGTGGTGACTTGGACTGATTATTGTTTTTTACTATCTGCTATTGTCTGAATGAAATTTTGTGTGGTTCTGTGGTGAGTTGGTACTGTGGAGGACTTGTTTGGTAATCCATTCTACTGATTGCATATATATATTAAGTATGTATGTTGGTTGAATAGCCATTGGTTAAGTGATTGCTTGTATGTTGGGTCCAGATTTTGTGGTAAGGTTTCACTAATAAAAGCTTAGGATTTCTAAGTTATATCCATATTCTCTTTCACTGGTTGGTGATACCTGGGTGGGATATGAGCTGGCCATAATTGATTTTGGCTTTATCTTCTAAACCATGAGAGATAGAGGGGTAGTTTGGCTTGGTGACTACAGGTTACTTTTTGTGTAGAATCCATTTCTGAGGTTATACCTATGATTTGGATTATATTTAGGCCATAAAATTGATTCTGATGGCTAAAGGTAAGTATTGGTCTACCACAAGGTGCTCCTCCTCACGCAACCTCAAAGTCCCCTCCAGCGCCAGACAACCACTTTGATGCAAGTTGTCCCTCTTGGCCTGGGTTTTTCTCAATCTTTCCTGAATTAATTTGACTAAGATTTCAATTATCAACACTCTGCAACTCCTCACAACTTCAACAAAGGACTTACCTCACTCTGCAGTCAACCTGGAAGATAAATCCAATTTCATAGCATCATCATCTGAGGCCTCCTTCACCTCACAAGGTTGGCTCTTCTCTAGGACCCACAGGGTTGACCCCATGTCCTTCCGACCTTGCTTGTACATTTCACAAGCTCTTCAATACTGCCTAAAACTTTCACACTTGGTTAAGTTGTGTTTGATACTGGTGGTACAGATTCTCTCCATGTTGATGCATCTATCACAGCTTTGGAAGCACAGTTGGACTGGGTGGTAATTGTTAGTGTTCTGCATGGTATAGGTTGGTTTAGGTGACTTGTTGAAGGAGGATAAGAATGGTAATGGTTTGGATGGTGGTGATGGTTGGGGATAGGGTGAGATAAATCTCAAATCAGATATGACTGAAGGAAACTTGACTAGATGGCCTCTTCAGCCTTCTCCTTTTATGGTCATCAGGAGATGCTCTACTCTTCACCAGGGGGTACTGAAATACTGACACCTAACTCATTCTAACCTCAGAAAACCCAGTATAAAGCTCAGGCCTAATCTACTTTCCAAGGAACTTCAACCTCAGCACTCAGGAGACTTATATCAGGATATCTCCAGTAACTATATAGCTCAGAATCTTCATTCAGTAAATATCTACATATATTCTAACCTAATACATTGTGCAGATAGACTCCATAGGCTTGCACATACTTAATCTCCCAGGTCTGCACATACTCTAACCTTATTAACTCTTTCTAACCCATACTCTGTCATGGGTATCATCTGGGAATCATTATATACATCCTCTTGCAGATTTTATCCCATACTCTCTCTACTTAGTACATGGTTTCATGACCTCCATGGAAACTGTAAATCCTTCAACTGTACTCTCCCAACTTAGACAGCCCAGACCTGTAACCTTGTGCCAATGTAGAAGTAGCCTAACCTAATGTAGTAGCATAACTTATCATCCCTCTCTGTTACCTAGACTATTCCCTTGTCATTACATATTTTGTCTGAGCCCCAACCAACTGTGCCTCTGTTGTAGCTTCAGACCTTGCCTATTTAAAATTTCCTCCTCTTTCTCCTTCCTGATTGTTCCCCAATAAATGATTTCACTACTTCTTACTAGTAATCCATCCCAGAAATTGTAATCAGTACCTTATCTTCAATTCAATCCTACTCTGCTCCTTCTAGCATCTTCCAGTATCCTTGCCCCCATTCCTAATGATAAAAGACTCCCCCCCATGTCAAGTCCTGCTTGCATGTCAGAACCCCTTTTGACAGAGTATTTCAGGAACATTCCTACATCTATGATGCTTTTAGTACTATTTTCACATCAAAATCTTTCTCTGGTGGTAAGATTTAGAACACTTGTGGTGAACACATGATTAAGCTTGAATCCCTTCCCAGGGAACTCCTGTAAATTTTTCTTAATGAACTTGGAGTATTGATGACATTATTTCCCTCCAAATAATTGATTCAAGAGCCTCAGATAGACTGATTGGATCTTCTTATCTACTAAAAGACCCTTTTAGTGTAAACCAGGGATCCAAAATTATTTCACATGGTATTTGTCTAAGATTCACGTCTACACTGCAACTTTCATCAATCTTAAGGGTGTTTTTATGGTATCTTTATACACAATCTGAAAGATAACTGTGAAAAACAGTTCACCAAATCCTCTGGGACTCACAAAAGGAGCTTCTGATGCATAAATAGCGCTGTAGATTTGGAGATAGGGAAATTTTGTTTTAATTTGAGTTCATGGGCTGTAAACCCATGCATCTAAGGATGAAATGCCAGAAACAGAACCAAATCTTATCAAAATTCAGGCGGGGAAAGTCCATTGGTTGGGCCAGAAGACAAACAGGATTACAACTAACAAATTAAGAAAAGAAGATACATGATTTCACATGGTGGTATGTCACCATAAAACTGAAAATGGACTGGACATTCAGCCAGTCTTATAGCCTTTTGGTTAGGCCTTGCTTTTCCATTTTTGGTAGTATCCTGAGTCATGACAGTGACTGGCTAACCCTATTGCAGGTTCAATTTTTAATCAAGAAAAGCTTTGAGAGGGGCTTTTTCTTTGACAATTGCTGGTTTATTTGAAAATCAACAGCAAGAATCCTGTTTCTTGCTAGGTCTTTATCACTTTGAGGAGGGTGTCTGAATATTTATCCATTTTTGAGGAATGCATGGGTTAGTACCAGCAGCCATACACACTTTGGGATGAAGTGCGCTTAAATCCAGGTTTACTGTTGCACAGTGGTATTTGACACCTTAAAATCTGTAAATGGACTTATCATTCATCCAGTTTTATAGCCTTTTGCTAGGCCTTGCCTCTAAATTTCTTGCAAGATCCTGATTTATGATGGATGACAGAACAAGGACTGAAATTAAAAAATAATTTGGTTTCCAGATTGTGAAGGTTAATTTTGGGAAATTTAAGGATACCAAGGACTCTGGAAAATATATAGGATTGAATCAATGGAAAATTTTGGGAGGTGGATTTGCAAATAAAAAATTGTATTTGGAGATTAGAAAAAAAAATGTCAATCTCCCTTGATAATGCAGGCTATTACCTGTACTCAAATCTTCATGTAAAACAAATTTTACTGGATAGGAAACAGAGGTATTATCCCTCATTTTTATATCCTAATTTGATGAGAAATAAAATTTGGGTGATGTTGAATTCAGGGCTATTTGAGCTGTGTACACAACTCTGTACAAGGCTCTTTGAGTTGTGTACATGGCTCAATCGGCCGTGTGGCATGCTACACGCCTCAAATAGGCTGTATGGAATGCTACACGTCCCATTTGAGTTGTAAGGCACGCGAAAAAACTAAAATCGATTTGTGTATCTGCCACTAAATAATAAATAATGAATAATAAATAATAAATAATAAATAATAAATAATAAATAATAAATAATAAATAATAAATAATAAATAATAAATAATAAATAATAAATAATAAATAATAAATAATGAATAATAAATAATAAATAATAAATAATAAATAATACATAATAAATAATAAATAATAAATAATAAATAATAAATAATAAATAATAAATAATAAATAATAAATAATAAATAATAAATAATAAATAATAAATAATAAATAATAAATAATAAATAATAAATAATAAATAATAAATAATAAATAATAAATAATAAATAATAAATAATAAATAATAAATAATAAATAATAAATAATAAATAATAAATAATAAATAATAAATAATAAATAATAAATAATAAATAATAAATAATAAATAATAAATAATAAATAATAAATAATAAATAATAAATAATAAATAATAAATAATAAATAATAAATAATAAATAATAAATAATAAATAATAAATAATAAATAATAAATAATAAATAATAAATAATAAATAATAAATAATAAATAATAAATAATAAATAATAAATAATAAATAATAAATAATAAATAATAAATAATAAATAATAAATAATAAATAATAAATAATAAATAATAAATAATAAATAATAAATAATAAATAATAAATAATAAATAATAAATAATAAATAATAAATAATAAATAATAAATAATAAATAATAAATAATAAATAATAAATAATAAATAATAAATAATAAATAATAAATAATAAATAATAAATAATAAATAATAAATAATAAATAATAAATAATAAATAATAAATAATAAATAATAAATAATAAATAATAAATAATAAATAATAAATAATAAATAATAAATAATAAATAATAAATAATAAATAATAAATAATAAATAATAAATAATAAATAATAAATAATAAATAATAAATAATAAATAATAAATAATAAATAATAAATAATAAATAATAAATAATAAATAATAAATAATAAATAATAAATAATAAATAATAAATAATAAATAATAAATAATAAATAATAAATAATAAATAATAAATAATAAATAATAAATAATAAATAATAAATAATAAATAATAAATAATAAATAATAAATAATAAATAATAAATAATAAATAATAAATAATAAATAATAAATAATAAATAATAAATAATAAATAATAAATAATAAATAATAAATAATAAATAATAAATAATAAATAATAAATAATAAATAATAAATAATAAATAATAAATAATAAATAATAAATAATAAACAATAAATAATAAATAATAAATAATAAATAATAAATAATAAATAATGAATAATGAATAATGAATAATAAATAATAAATAATAAATAATAAATAATAAATAATAAATAATAAATAATAAATAATAAATAATAAATAATAAATAATAAATAATAAATAATAAATAATAAATAATAAATAATAAATAATAAATAATAAATAATAAATAATAAATAATAAATAATAAATAATAAATAATAAATAATAAATAATAAATAATAAATAATAAATAATAAATAATAAATAATATAATAATAAATAATAAATAATAAATAATAAATAATAAATAATAAATAATAAATAATAAATAATAAATAATAAATAATAAATAATAAATAATAAATAATAAATAATAAATAATAAATAATAAATAATAAATAATAAATAATAAATAATAAATAATAAATAATAAATAATAAATAATAAATAATAAATAATAAATAATAAATAATAAATAATAAATAATAAATAATAAATAATAAATAATAAATAATAAATAATAAATAATAAATAATAAATAATAAATAATAAATAATAAATAATAAATAATAAATAATAAATAATAAATAATAAATAATAAATAATAAATAATAAATAATAAATAATAAATAATAAATAATAAATAATAAATAATAAATAATAAATAATAAATAATAAATAATAAATAATAAATAATAAATAATAAATAATATGGTTCTGTACCGGGGTAAAAAAATCAAAAATGCCCATCATGGGGGGTATATGCCCCCCCAGGGGTTGGGTGTGTTTAGAAGAACCGTTTGGAGTAGTGTATGGGCCCCCACGCATTGAGGGGCCCTACTCAACCCCCACACGACTGGATCTGTGAATTTAACTTTACCAATTTTTTTATATAGTTTTTGACTTAGTTAAAGTTAATTTCAACGGTACAAATTCTTGGTTGGGGTCAAGACTGCCGTTTGGGGGTATTCCAATAGGTTCTGAGTGGTTTATTATCAGATCCTGGGATAAACTCAAGGGCAAATCCAGTGGTAAACTTTCTGGGACGTCCTCAATAAGGTCTTGGTCAATGAAGTCACCAAAAACAAAGTCCACTAAGGTTTATAAAACAATAAGTTTAATAATTTGTATAATAATATATAAATAACAATTATAATGATAATTATAATTATAATGCTCACTCTTGTGATTTCTATTTTCAACTTCCTTTTTATTTCTTTCATCAATAGAAAGTTTTCTTTGATGAATTTACCACTCCTTGTGTTGCCTTAATAAAGAGTTAAAATTGATGACTCTTTCAAACTCAATTTCCTTGTTCTTTATAACCTGTTGCTTACAGTAAAGCAATCTCTCTTGTTTTTGCTCAGGGGATTATAATAATAGGCACAAAGCTACAGATTCTTTCTTATTTTTTCCGTTTAAGAAGGTTCAAATAATAATTGATCAATTCTCTGTTGGTCTTAAGATCCACTTGAAGAATAACAGAGTCAAAAATAGGTTATAAGTATGTTTACTTATTTTAAAAAAGTAACTTGCCTGTTCCAAGGAATAAATAATTAAAAATTAATTATTTGAGGATATTTCCCAGCCAGAACCCCATTTGTCAGCTCTCTGATACCAGTAACCTTTCAGTCCTTTAGCTACAGAGAGCAATAAAAATTCTGGAGTAATAATACTCCAAGAATAAACACTGAAAGAGCTCAAATAATAAATACTTCAAGAGCTGGTGCAAGTTTTAATTGGTTTGGTTAGAAGGGATTTCAATATTTTATAAAAATAAGGGCCACAGTATTATACAACTGGGATCTTTATAGACAGACAAACTCTCTTCAAGGGGCCTCCTTAGGCAGTTTAAGAACCTTGGAATGGATAATGGGTGCCTTATGAGGACTTATCCACTTGTATGGCTGGGCAAAACAGCACAATGGACAAGGCAGGAAGGGAAACACTTACTCTGAGAAATAATTCCCCAGAAAGCCTTCAAAGATTCCGGTAAAGGGTTTCAGAGCAGTTGGGGTTGATTGCTTGACTATACTTTAATGAATCAGGTGGATTGTTTTAAGAAATAATAATAATACTACAGAATAAGTCATAAATCACTTTATAATCTCCTTATAAGAACTTGATCAACAATGACACGGTTTTGGATTGATAATAATAATTCGTGGTAAACTGATAGGGAATAATGGATCCAAAGAGGTCTGTATAATTACCTTTTTGGGGTGATAATGAGCTTCTCAGGGAACGTAGAGAGGGTTCTGCTCATTTTCTGAGGCTGGTAGTGCATTCATGGCAGGTCTATCACGTCCACTTTGTGCTGTCAATAAGCCATCCTCAGATCTGATCAATTTCTGTACTATTTTAGCCACAGGATCTGTTGATCTGTTAATTGTGTAATTCTGATCATTCTGCACGTATCCTTCATTTTTACCATTGATATTGGTTTGAAGTAGACATATTTGGATCTTCATTGATTTTTTTCATCATCTGATGAGCATTAGGTAATTTCTAATAATTTTTAAGGCCACTCTTTGTAGTGTTTTGTGGTCTTCAAAGATCAGGATCTGTCCATTTTGTGTTAACCTTCAATATTTGATTTATTATTTGCAATATTTTTAAATTAATCATATAATATTTTTATCAAGGTTTTCATTTTCTTAGACCATTTGCAATTCATATTTCACCTTATTACATATGCCAGGTAAACCTTACTAGGTTTTAGCTCCTGTGAGCGGTACCTACTGTCAGATTTTTTGCAATGGATCCTGACGTGGGGATCATTCCATTCAGATGCGAGTGGGGTAGGATCCACTGCGTGCGTGGCAAAATTGGCTACGCGCGGGACTTCTGTACGCAGAAGAGTGATGTGTAGGGTTTGTATATGGGACGCAGGGCTGCACATGGGAATTGTGACATAACATATTTCTGTGTGTAACTCCTAAAATATACACAACACCTCAATTCTGACTAAATTTTAGGTGTGAAACCTATATGTGCCAATACATATGAGGTATTAAATTGGCAAAAAGGTGCCATATTGGTGCTGTGACTTTTTGGTCAGTTTTTATTTAATTATTTAAAATATGAAGGAGTTATATTTCAAGGGTGGGGTCATTGAGTGACCCTACCTTATTTTGGGTGTGAAATCCATTTCTGAAATAATACTTATTTACTTCTAAATCCTTATTATTTTATTCATTTTATTTATATTTTCTCTTTTTTTTTGTCAATTTGACAGGTTGCTCCGTACATAGTAGCAAGCTGACAGAAAACTTCAATACCTTGTTGAATGGACTGGCTTCCAGTCAGACAAAAATCACACCTCCTGAGAAACAGCCAATCACCTTTTTAAAACCCCAGATTTGGTTTGATACTTTCATGCAAAATACCCTTGCAAACATTTTCAATCTTAATCCAATCCAATGCCATTCCAATCTAGTTTCATTCCCATCCAATCCAATCTTATCCTTCTTTATTTTTTAACCACACCAATCCATTCTTAATCCCTCCTATTTACCTTTCAGCAATACTATCTTCATTTATGCTTCAATTCCTTCTTTCTTTTATTTTCTGAAATTCCAAGAACAATAAAATTAAAATTACCAATCAATATATATATGTGTGTGTGTATAAATATATAATAATAATAAAAATTATCTTAAATTCATATCATCTGAATTTCATATCATCTTTCATTTTCTCCTTGGCTTTTTCCCAACTCTCATTTAAATCCTGTGAAATTGACAAAAATTCTTCCTCATCCTCTTCATTTTTTAATCTTGAAATTCTTTGAATGATATGCACCTGTGCAATGAATGTTTCCTCAAAGATTGCCTTACAATTTTCAGCTCAAGCCCTCTTTTTTCTCAAATTCCATCTATTCTCCTCCATTAGATTGTTGTATGGCCTCTTTTGTCCAACTTTCAAAGAAGAACCATCACCTAAATCTCTGGTAAATTGCCTCACATTAGTTTTGATTGGCACCCACACTTTTGCCTTGGCTCCTTCTCCCCAACCTTCTGATCCAATCCCATCCTGTCCTCCTTCTGTTCCATTCCCCTCCCCTCCATTCTCCCTTTCCATCTACTCCTGTCCCATTCCATTTCTTTCTTCCTTTTCTCCTTTGACTAAAATCACCTCATCTTGCACCTTGCTTGGAACTTGGGTCATCTCTGTCTCAATTGGTGGTGTATTTGAAGTGTACATCTGAGACCTTGGTAGTGCTATAAAACAAAATTAAATTCATTAGTTATTATTCCATTTCCTAATTCGATTTCTTAATCCTTGCTCCCCAATAAATTTGACCTCTGTTAATGGTTGTATTTGATAATCAAACCTAGGAGCCAAACCACAACTGTGACCCTTGCTTGTGGATTCTATTGGAGTCCTGACTGGCAAATCATGGAGGGTTAAAAAGCAAGCCACCTTGAAAAGTTGACAGGGCTTGCATTTATTTCAAATTCCTTGAGCAGTGGCACTAGGTATACATTTATTTTTTCAACAAATAAAGTTATCACAACAACAAAGAGATGGAAAGATTTAAATTGAAGTTTTAATTAATAAAGTAGTATGTAAGGGTATCAACTAATTGGTAACAATTCAAGAAGTGATGGGAAATTTACAGAATGCTTGCAGGAGCTTGCAGTTTTTATACCTGAGAAACTGAAATGCTCCAAGTCTAAGTTTTATTTTCTACACCATCCATTTGACATATCCTACTCCTAAGTACAATCTACCTCAGTCTAAAAGTGTGACAAAAGCAAAAACCTTATCATTAGCACGTCCACTTACTACCTCTGGCTTATAAACATGTGACAAAACAAATTTGGCAACTAATTCTATCCTGGAAATCCTTGCAGTTCCATCCAATGATCAGTCAACCATCCAATCAACCTTGCTTCTTCCATCTTTGGACTTAACTATCCCATTCTTGGTCATGCTAGCCCTATCAGCTTGCATGTTTTGTAGAAAGCCATATCAGTCAAAAAATCCAGTTGAGGACTAGTCCCACACCCTGCATACCTACATTCATCCATTTGCATTAACTTTACAGTTTCTTGCATGTTCCACATTCATCCCATCACATACATGTATTTGCATTGCCTATTGTTTTCACTTACCCTACAACCTTGGAAAAACTATACTATGTATTTCATTTACCCACTCCATTCCTGTTATTCATTGTGTTATTGCTTTCCAGCTGTAGAAGAATTTCCATCAGGTTGTATCTAGCCACCTCTGGTTACCTTATAACAAACATACATTCCACCTGAAAGCTGTTTCCTCAGTTAGTTAACTTCATATGCTCTTGCATCTTTTCCTGAGTTCAATTTATCACATTGGAGTTGCCTTTGTTTACTTCCATTGGAAAAATTCATCCCTCTTTCAGTTTGTTGAGACTGCAAACTAAAATGCTTGCACTTTGCAGTTATCCTTGCTACACTTGCACTTCCCTTGAAATCAGCACTCTCCCATATGCCCTCACAATCATCTAAGATTGCCATATAGTACATGGGGTAGTTGTGTGACAGAATGTCTTCATTTCCTTGCTCACCTTCATGCCATTACATACCTACAACATTCTTGTGGATGATCTTGCAAACTTTGGGCTTGAAGATTGAATTTGGTTTGCACTCCTTGTGAGTAAGTTGTTCAATTTGATGTGTGTAGTTTTTGAGAGGACTGGTTCTTGCTCTCAGGACAACCTTCTGTTGGGAGGTTCTTTGATTCAGATCATGTAACTCTTTGAGAAGCTCTTGGGCACATTTTCCATTGGCTTCAATCTCAATCAGTTTGATTGAGTTGACTTCATTTGATTCATCTGATTTTCCTTCCTGGGTTCCCAAGGGGTTTTTGACATTATCAGCCTGTAAACAAAAAAAAAAAAATCAGAAAAATCAGAAAAATAAAATAAAATATGAAATGGAAGGAAAGAGAAGAAAATTAAAATTAACCATGATTTTCAGGGGAGGTGGATTGAGGGTATGGAGTCAGAAGGAGATGAGCAAGATGAAGGGCCACTAGGGGGGGTGCCAACAGCTTGGCCTTGGCCCATCAGACCTTGGCAGTGTGGCAAGGTCTGCAGTACAACTGGTTGTACAAATCAAACCTGCTGGCACTGTGCTAAGCAGGACTTGGTAGTGTGCCCAGACAAACTTGAATTACCATAACCCCATTGATGAAATCTACAATACTTTAATAACATAAATAAAATAAATGGAAGGTATTTTTTTTCATTATTTTTTCTGTAATAATTGTAAAAATTCAATTTTTTCCTCCCAGAAATTCATAAAAACTTAAGTAAGAATCAACAAAAAACTTGACCAAAAAAAAAAAAAAAATTGAATATTGTATGGTTCTTCAAATGTGATATTCTTTCTATCTGTAGTTAGAAATTTTTGAAGCTCAAATGAGTTCATAAAGAATACTTACAAAATCAACTGCCTCAATATGATAGGTTCAATTGGACTCCTTTCTGCAGAAGTCAAAATGTGTGCCCAAACAGATTCTCATCTGGAAGTTTGATTAATGAGGCATGTTTAATGTTTGGTTAATTTTTTGAAACTTTCTTGTTCATTCTTTCATATAGTTTTTCTAATTTCTTGAAAGAAAAAATTGAATTCTTACTATCATCAAGGGGGAAGAAAATTTATAAAAGGTATTCCCTTCCTTTTATTATATCTATGTTATTACAGTATTGCAGATCTCACCAATACGTTCATTCTTGATATTCATTTTGTTGTATTAACATGATTTTAAGTATTTTTAATAAAATTTTTTAAAAGTTTCCATGCTTTGTTTTTTCGAGTGACACACCATTTGTTAGCATGCACAGATTCACATGCCGATTTTTCCGGCGTGCCACACGTCCACCCACACGCCAAAAAAATTGGCCTGCACCCTTCCACACGCCAACAAAATGTTAGTGGTTGGTCTGTGGACTCGTGCACGCCAGAAAAGGGGGGGGTGCCGGGAGTGATTTATTGGCGTCGAAATAGCCGTGCCCAACAAAACATAAGAGGATAAGTCCCACAACTTCTGTCAACCCACTGTAGATACATAAATACATACAGATTGACATGTATGTGTACATACATACATACATACATACATACATATGACTACTCGGCGACACGCGCACGCAGAGCTGACGGGGCGTGTAGTGGTGGCTGCAGAGCGAATCAATAAACGGAGACACATCATTTTTTTGTCTACCAGCATTCTCGCACTGGTGGGGACTTTTGTCTTTCGCTTGGAGAACCGGTGGATCGAGACGCGCCCACCCCTGGATGGTAAGCACGAGCCCTGTCGGCCTTCGTCCCACACTCGTCACACCCAGCATCAATCCATGCATCCCACTTCTTTCCCTCTCCTCCATCTCCTCCAACCTGCAGGATTCACCAGCACCTCAAGTTCAACTCAAGCCAGATCATTCCAGATCCTCAAGACCAGAGCTTCTGCCCTAACTTGTTTACAATACTCACTCAACATCCTTGTCGACTACATCATTCGAATCCAAGCTGCCAGGAAATTCGAGGATGTCGACCCATTTAACTCGTCGAATCATCTCCTACGTGCTTCTGGCTATCGCATCCATTAGCCCCCTTTCCCATGCTCACTCTCATCATGATGAAGGTCGACTGGGTCCATCGGATGATTACCTAACCGTCCATATGGATAAGGAGCATCACATTCAGGTAAGATCTCTTGATAGTGTCGGCCGGCTGGAGGACTCAGCCAGCGGAATATCCGCGCTCTATTACCACCTGGGTGTCAAGTCTGACTTTGCACTCGGTTCGATTTGAATCTCGGGTGATCCATCCAGGGGTTCGACATGGAGTCGGCGTTTCATCTTCACGACTTGAATTCCGATAACGTCCTAGAGGCATCCGAGATTTTAAAACTATACGGGGTCGATCATGAGACGGCAACCGATCAATCAGATTCGGTCGATCATCATAACTCCAAGGCTTCCCGGATATTGGATGAAGTGATGAGAAAATTAGACCTCAACAAGGATGGCTTGATCACCAAATCCGAATTCGTCACCGTTGCCGCAAGGGAGGGTCTGCCCAAGTTTGAAGATATTTCTGGTCTCGGTCATCATTATGATGAGGAGGGAGAATACTTTTTACAGTCAGTCCAAGCTCTCATGAATACCATGATGAGATTTCGAAATCTGGGGTGGCATCAATCCATCCAAACCAATTGATTCTCTCCGCCCTGTATTCGATTCATGATATTCCTTACTAGCCACGAGGAGAGGTTTCACAACACCCCCGAAACCCAACAGGAGGAGACTTACACTCACCCTGAAGATATCGCTCACTTTTCACACCACGAGGAGATTGAAGTCAAGGAGGATGAGATGGAAAGGATAGCCCAAGGATTACCGGAGGATGAAAATACGATCGAATACCGCCGACAGCGGGAGAGTCACGCGGCAGTCGAGCGAGAACGAGAACGAAGAATAGAAGCCGCTCGTGCTCAAGCTGACAAGTATAGTACCATTCACGAAGAAGCTCAGCGTAGAGGGAGTTGGTCTGGTTTTAAGAAGCCAGTCGATCAGGCCGATCGATTGAGGAAGAACGTACCTTACAAGGTAAATCATCACGTTCTCGTTCCTCAAGTTTGATCTGGATTCCAACAATCGCTCCTGCTGATCATGATCAACCGCTCCTCGTGTCACCTGACGATTTTGTTCCTCGCAGTACAAACTTCGAAAACCATTCTGGGGGGAATTTTGATCACTCATGTTTTTAGCTCCAGATCAGGCTGAACGTCCATCCTGGCTTTCTTCCGATTCGATCAAACAATTTCCTTCTCTTCAACCTCGGATTTTTTATTGTTTTGTTTAATTATTTTCTTTTGGCATTTGCTCTCTCCTGACCGGAAGGTTGAATGATTGTATCTCTCTCAACACACCAACCGGGCTGTAAGAAACATCACCAAAAGTGAACATGAAGCGCTTCTCAAACGGACTGAAATTTTGTACTTGTGAACCATTACCTAGCAACCTCATGTTGTTGATGTACTTGTCTGCTATCTTCTTACCCTTGCGTCGACTTGACTATTATTAATATTTCTTCAATCAATCAAACCTCTCTTGATTCACTTCTAGTAAAGACAAAGCAGTTGTTTTTTTTTCGGAAAAAAAGTCCCTCGTTCATGAGCCCGGGTTCCATTCGACACCCTGTTCATACACGGTGTCTTGCTCTTCAGACGTGGAACTGAATCGATGGAAATCCAAGTGGTTGCACAGTTCCACGCACGATACCCAAGCCCTTCGGAGTGAGTGAGATCTGGGTGAAGCTGATGGATCGGGAGACTTTCTTCAATGTATGTATGTACTGCACGTACATACACACCATACATGGTTCGTGATCCTGATCTATGATCCGACGAATCGTCTTACTTTTTTTTTTTTTTTTGAGGTTTGAAACGAGTACGTAGCCCTCATCTCCCCTCCGCCCCACACCGTATGAACCGTTCTTGGATGACCGGCATCGGAGTCATGGGATCATCGAACTTTTCAAGTTGTCGTTCTGAGAGGGCAAGTCGACCCCCACTGCTTTTAAAATGGTCAATGCTACATCGGTATGTACAGTGGGTGGACAGAAATAATGGGACTGACTGACCCAAAACAGTCCAATTATTTTCAGGCCTGTGTTCCAAGCTAAATCAATTGTTCAAAAAAAGGCATGTATTTAATTTTATCCATGGTATAATATATTTCAGCATCTGTAATTTAATTATACAACAATTGAAATTTCAAAAAATATCAAATCATAATTTTTAAAAAAAAAAAAGGTATAACGCACAAAACCCCCAAAAAACATGCCACAGGTAAAAAAAAAAATTGTATAACGCACAAAACCCCCAAAAAACATGCCAGAGGGAAAAAAAAAATTGAAGAATTCTGTGCCATCGATATTTTTTCTTCTTTATAGGGGTGTTAGAGAGGATCAAAATGAATCATTTTCATTAAAAAAAAAATTAAGATTGAGAGGTCCTAAAAAAATCTAAAACCACTTTTAATCAATGTTGACTTTTCAGTGCCTTGGTAAGATTGTGATGATAATGTTGAGATAGGTTGGTTGGAAGTCTTGGAAACCATTTAGAAAGGCTTATTCAAGCTCTGTGGTCAACTGATGGTCATATCGTTCAGTTCTTCTACTCCATTTCAGATTTGAGGTGCATTGAGATGTTTGAGGTTATATTGGTCCAAGGTTGAATTTGAGTCGGGCTGATTGAAATCGCTCTAACATGGTTTGGACCATTGCAATTGTAGCTTCTTCCAATGGTTTGACCATCTTCATCTTCTGAAACAACCAAGTGCACAAAGAAGACTGATTATCAAAAAACAAAAACATGAATCAGAATCAAATATGAAGAATAAGATTCAAAAAAAATTACTTACCATCCTTGTTTTTTGGATTGATCAAGTAGTCAGGCATCAAAATCCAAAAACCAAGTTGGTGGCAATGTGGCAATGGTTCAGATGGAGGGGGAGCCCAAAGATGGATTGGTCAACAGCAAGATTGCAACACCTGTGGCTTCATCTACATTGTTTGAAGTACCCGGGTGTGGTTGCTTTGACAAACAGTCCCACAACTTTTGTCCACCCACCGTATGTATGTATTTATGCATGTACACCATGGGTCCAACTCGCTGTTGAGTTGCCTGCTTGCGCAATGCTGGTTTGACAGCATCCACTTAGTGGGCAGAAGCCGTCAAAAAAATGTTGGCATGAAATAATGTCAAGGCTGGTCGAGAGCCTGCCAACGTTTTGACACAGATTCCACCCTTGGCGCTGGTGAGACCGCGTCAATTTTCTGTCAAGGTTTATTTGATGACATTTTTTTTTTGGGTTGGATGGTCAACCAGGGGTTGAATCATTGTTGAGGAAGACATTGATTTGACTTTTTTTTTTGATTCCCTTGTGGCACAGTAGATAAAATTATGTAATATTTGTTTTAATATGGTTTTAATTGCTAATGTTGTAGTCAGGAATAAATACTATTACACAGATTTTCATTTTTTTTTCAACAGTTACAACAAAAAGTTAAGAATGAAATAATATGGAAATTTACAATGGATTGAGAACAATTTGGCTCATTCACATTCATGGATTTCTGCTTCTGTTGGCATGACCAATGCCTCAGATGTGAGATCTTCAGCCATTGTTTTGCCATCAAACAGATCTTCATCTTTTTTCAAGATGGCTTTGGCCCAGCTGTTTCCAAGATTCAAGATTGGTTTTAATTTAGTAACATATTTGGAAATTATGGTGATCAACCATCCAAAAAAAATAATGAAAAAAAGGCTTACACTGTGACAAAACTCAATGGATGCTGGCATAATTCTTGCAAGTCTTGGTTGATAGCCTTCCAGTGCACTGTATCCCCACATATGGGGCTGGCTATATGAATGGCAATTTGGAGTTGTAAGAAGGCAAATCTTACCTTTGCTTGGAGGGGAGCCTTGCAAATGAAGCTGTTCACTAATTTGTTTTTTTTTCTGGGTCCAAACGCTTGATAGATCTGAAAAAAGTTCATGATCAGTTTCTGCTTAGAATGAGAACCCAATTAAGAAATAAAAGAAAACTTACCTTCACCAATAGGTCCAACAACTTTGGAATGGGACCATTCCTTATGTGGGTGCTTGTGTTGGTGACATTGTAGAGAAGCTTGAGATGGTTATTGGAACAGGTCAGTTAGACAGATCTGAAAAATGTGTTGGAAAGGTCAAATTTAACTCACCATGTTTCTTAAGCTTGATTTTTTGTACTTGACCAGCTTGCCAACAAAAGTTGCCACATCTTTTTGGGCCGTTGGATTGTTTGTTTCATAACCCAGGGGGAGGTAGCTTTTTTGATCTTGCTGGATTGTTTGGAAAGGAAATCCCAATTGATAAATCTCAATCAGTCTCAATATCAAATCAAAGAAGCAAAAAGGAAACTTACAATAGTCAAGAGTAGTAGTGAACCTTTGAGTGGCTCACCAAGGGAATTATTAGTCTCCCCATATGCCTCAATGTTGCACCTGAGGATCTTTGCTCAAATCTCATTGCATACCATTGACTGTTTGCATATTGATGAGTCAGTACTGGTTGGTGATGATGAGAAATAGGAAACACTTACTTGAATGAAATAACTGTATTGATAAATTTTGATTTTGTTCAATTGTCTTAATTGCATGTTGGAGTGGTTTGTTGCATTTTGTTGTTTGAGTATGGAAGAGCTGGTCTGGTGGCCTTGATGGTTGAGGCTCAAGTTTAAAGGAATGAGGACCATCATGAGTTGATGGTCACTCATCTTCATATTTGAGTTTGGATAAGAGGAAACTAATTGATATCAAGATGAGATGATGGATAAAGAAGGTAGAGGATAGAGGAACAGGTACAAAGGATGAGAGTTGATTTCAAGAAGGATAGAAGCATTAGAGTGGGAAGAGAGAGACAAGAGATTGGTGGAGGAATTAAATCATCACATTGGTCCAAAAGTGCTTTGAGATCATTGGGGAGAGGGAAGATTTCATTTAGTTTCCTCTGGAACCAATTGGTTGTTGTGTCCTCCAAGGCGCTGGTGGAGTGACAGTGAGTTTGGTCATCTGATTTGGGGCTTGTATGATGGGATGGCATGGGTAAGCTGGAATTGTTTGGGGAGTCAATGTTGTCATGGTTGCCATCATTGATTTTCCTTTAATTTCCATAATTGTGGTGGGATGATGGAGGGTTAGTAGCTTGTGAAGAGTGATTTTGAGTTTGGAAGGGATTATGGAATGATGCTGGCATGGTGTGAAAGGGGTGGGGTGGGAATAGAATCAAATGGTGATAGTCTTTGGAATCTAATGTGAGAGAAGGAATCAGAGATGGGAAATTTTGAAAATATTGTCTAAGATGAGAAAAGAAAAGTGGGAACCAAAGTTCAAGAGGTCAACAACAGTCAGGGCTTACAATCAGAGTTGGGTGAAGTCATTGGTTTTGACTTGCTGGGCTGACCACATTGTGACATAATTGTTTTTGGTTTGCCAGGCTTGCAACTGGTGATTTCTTCCCTGGCCACACTTCAGAATATTGGGCTCTCAAATCATGGCAACTTACTTGTTGGGTTGTTCTTGGACAAACTGATCAATATCAAGGAAAAAATGCAAGAAGGTTAGTTTTTAAATTCACTGTTTAGAAGGCAGATACTGATTTTGGAGACTGGTCTTTTTAAAACATAGGGATCAAAGGCTTTGAGGTTATTCCTACCTCCAATGGTTTTAAATATTGCTGTTGAATCTATCAAGGAAGGCCTATGAATAGAGAAAATCAACAAAGACATGTTAAATTGGGTAGTCATCAACAAAAACTTAGAAATCTTGCAATAGAAACTCACCAAGACCCTATGTACATTGATTCATCCCTGGACCCAGCAAATCTTGAGGTTAATAATGTGTTGTGGATTGATTTTGATGAATAAAAATTCAATTTGCCTCTTGAGATTGATCCAACAATCTGAGCCTTTGAAATGAGTCCTTGGGGGATGATTGCCAATCTGGATCAATCTGATGAGTTAATGGATGATGATGATGGATGGGAAGAGTTTTTTAATGCAGAGTTAGATCAGATACTTAACAATCCTTCCACGTTAGACTATTTGAATGTTGATTTCAAAGAGGTCATGCAATTACCGCAGGCAGGAGGAGCTTGTTGGTTTACTTTTAGGAATAAGGAGGTGAGTGAGATTTTTCAAAAAAAAAAAATGATGATGATGAATTGATAAACAAAGAGAGAAAGAATAAAGTAATGAGAGAAAACTTACATTTGGTTGGGAATGTTGGTTGTAGGAGTTGGTTGGATCAGTGCTTGTTGGATTTACTCACCATATTGTCTTGCGCGCCCTATATGGACAGATTTGGGGCATCCTGCACCTATGCGGGGTAGAATTGCCCACATGGAATTCAATCTGACCTGCGCGCGCGCGGATTCACAAATTCTTGGACTTCCCCATGGAATCTCAAACCTCAGTCTTAGGAATTCCATGCTTCTCACTCAAGTTGAGGGGGATCCTATCCCATTTATATCTTTTCCAATGCATTGGCTATTTTATAATAAATTGAAATTATATTAAATTATTAAAATAATTTTATAATTTATTTTATTATTTTATTTTTATTTTTTGACCATTTCAGGAGCTTTCAAATCCATATGTGGCCCCCTTTTTGGACTTTTATCCAGAAGAAAACCATGGATTGGATCATTTCAAGCTGTCTCAATCCATGAAATGGCAGGAACTTCTGTCACCCAACCTAAGAAATACAATGTTTATTCAAGAATCCCAACATTTTTATATATTTGAACCTGCACAATTAATTTCCAAAGAAATTTTGGTTCCTCTATTTATTTACTCTTTTGAATCAAAAATATACACCAAATGTGTCACAATTGAATGTTCCATGCTCAATTCAACCACAGTAAAGATCAACATTCCTGCTCAAGCAAAGTTCATGGATGCAAATTTAATGGAAATTTGTAGTAATCAATTTCTGAAGGATTACTCCAAAATACAACAAGAGGGAGTCTTCTTATCAGATTTCTGTGACAAAAAATTATATGGTGAGTCAATTTCTGAAAATCAAATGATGATGAGGATTAAATTATGAAATTTTGTTTGATGAAAATTTTGCCAATTTGTTACATAGAAATTGATGAAGACAGTGAAAATATCATCAGTCTCCCTAATCCATGGCATGTTAAGGCACAGGGAAAGGTTATAAGACATGTTCCAATAGCATTATATTCAGATGATACTTCAGGAAATATCTCAAAGCAATTCAACAAACACCAATCATTCTACTTCACCCTATCTGGTCCTCCCCCCCACTTATCCAACCAAGAATATAATTGTCACTTTTTTTCAACATCCAACAGAGCTGGAGTACTTGAAATGGCAGATCAAACAGTTGAAGAGCTCAATTTAGTCCCAAAATGAATCAACCATTGAAATGATATTGACATTTTTGTTTGTAAAACAGTCAAATGGCCACCCAAGGATTTTATGCTTTTGATATCACCATTTCTGAACCAGTTTTATTCATCACCACAGTCTTATTTCTCTTGGCAGATTCCCCAATGCATGCAGAAGTCACCAACACTCCAGTTCCTGGAATATCCCTCAACCCATGTCAAATTTGCAAATTATCTGCCCCTAAGAGGCAAAATAAGAAAACAATTGCTTATCTTCAAAATTTTCTTCAAACTGATAGGAATGGCTTTGAGGTGAATTGTTAAATTATTTTAATAAGATTGATCATCATTGAAAATATTTTTTGGTTTTTCTAGGACCCTAACCCCACCAGACTTTGGACTGAAACCATTGAAAAGACCCATCATCTGTATGAGCTTTCCAAAATAAACCAAAAATCTTTTCAAATTATGTCTTCATCATATGGTCTTGTGGATTCAATCAACATGAAGTTTATTGAACAAAAGAGAGAACCATCAATCCTTCAAAAAATCCAAGAACTAGAACAAACCAACTACTCCAAACTCTTCAATCCATTTTTGAAGCTTGAAGGTGTTGTTCTCATTAAATTGATGAAGTTTTCATGACCATCAGACATTTGATATTTTTTTTATTTTCTAATTTACCAGGATTTGATGGCTGCCTTGACACTCCAGTTGAAATTCTTCATGTGGTTCTTCTTGGTATTGTCAAATACTTGGTCCAAGATTTTATTCAATCATTGAAGAAATCTGAATTAAAATTACTGAGTGGATACATCCAGTCTTTCAACACCAATTCACTTCACATAACCTCCCTTCATCCAGACTATTTAATCAAACATTCACACATCCTGGTTGGAAAAGATTTCAAAATATTACTTCAAGCTGCATCCTTCACTTTTTTTCACTTTATGAAAGCTGAAAAAAGAATTCTGTGGATCTCTCTTTGTCAACTTTGCACTTTTTTATTTCAAACTCACATCAAAGACATGAATGAATATCAAAGTCAACTGAAGGCACAAATAAAACACTTTTTATATCATTTGATCAAGATGTCTGGCCAATGGATCAACAAACCCAAGGTTCACATGCTTCTTCACCTCCCAGACTCAATGTTGCATTTTGGTCCAGCCAGTCTGTTTTCAACTGAAAAATTTGAAAGTTACAATGGAATTTTATGCCAAGCTTCAATTTGTTCAAACAAGATCAGTCCAGGACGTGATTTCGCCATCAGATTCAGCAATTATCAGTCTCTACATTTTCTTCTCTCTGCTGGGGTGGTATACAATCAAGAGACTCAAACAACTTTTCAAAGCAGTCCAACAATCACCAGCATATTTGAAGATAATCCAGTTATTCAACAATCCATGGGTCATAATAGCCATATTTACCATCCCCTCAACCAATATCCCTTTTCTAAAAGAAAATCTGTTCCCAATGAAGAAAGAGTACAAGTTTCTCAGATACTCAGAGAAAAATTCCCTTCAAATGTTGAACAAATCACCCAAATTCAATTAAACAAACATGATATAATCCAGAAGAATTATCACATCTTAGCAAGTTTTTGGCTGTACTTGAAATAAATAAATTCAAAACATTAACCTTTTTTGGGGGGGGAACAGATTGAATCTTCCAAATCAGTGGAATTTATTGGCAAGATCACTTCATTATGGCAGACTACTAGGATTAGAACCACCAAATATTTTGTCCAAGTCAACAAACTTGCAATTATGGGAATCAATCCATTTTACAACATGAGGGAATTTGTTGAAACAAGCTCTGAATGCACAGTAAATTGTCAGGTTAGAAATTTCTTCATTTTTTTTGTTTAAGATTTCCAATATATTCTATTAACCAAACTTGATTTGAATTGAATACAGGCCATCAAAGCCTGATTGAATATGCAGCACAATTGCCATGATGGGGGTTGCCAGCTTCAAAAAACTCACATTTCTCAAATTGAGCGTCAAGATACCTCTCAAAGAACAATGGAAGTTATCCATTCAAACTATAATCATTGGATCCTCAACTCAGGTGCATTGCATGTAGCTGAGGAGCACAGGTCAGCAGCCAGGTTGATCACTCCACCCATTGAACCTGGCCAATGGGTGGAGTGTATGACCTCAGCCATGGCCAGGTGGGATGAGCCAAGACAAGGACTTCCCTTGAATCTTGAGGCCAGCACATCACAAGTGATGCCTTAATTTTTTGGTAACTTTTAAAAAAAAACCCTTACAAGCAGAATTACCAAAAATAATTAAAAAAGAAATATTAAAAATGACTGAACTTGAAAAGTTAAAGAAAACAAACCTTTTAAAAAAATTGTTTCAAAGCAGTATACATTCTCAATGAATAGTTTCTTTTTTTTTTTAAAATTGTTTTAAGTTTTGAAATGACTGTCAAATTTTGCCATTGCAGACCAAGGAATGGTGTAGGAGGTGTTGGCATCACCCTTGATATACAACCACTGGTCAGTCCAGCAGAGACGGAGTAGCATCAATCCCATGAGCGCGCCCTGCTGGTGATTCAACAGCAGTGGCAATGTAGCATTGCAACAACGCTGTCGTCAACTCACCAATCAGCCAACTGGCAAATTGACGCATTAGTCAAATCCCCCGTCAGTTGTTGGTCAATCAACCGTTGACCAACCCGGTCGTCAAAATGCCGGGCGGTCAACGCGCGGGCCGTTGATTTGACCCTTACCATTGACTCAACGGCCCTCAACTGCCCAAGGTGAACCCGTGGTGTATGTATGTCAACCCTCATGTGGTGGGTGTGTTGTGATGTCCACCTTGCACCAAGCAGTTATAGCTCAATGGTTAGAGCATCCTGCATGCAATGGGCAGATGTGGGTTTGACTCCCACTGACTGCGTTACCTTTTCCCCGTCATTACAGGTTATGAGCCCAGCACTGCAGCTGTAGCATCCTGATCCACGCTGAACATCACACTCAAAAATTGAATAAAAACACATGACTATGGGGTAAAAAGGGCGCACCAAATGGGTGCTTGGTGTATGGGGGGGTGTTGTGATGTCCACCTTGCACCAAGCGGTTATAGCTCAATGGTTAGAGCATCCTGCATGCAATGGGCAGATGTGGGTTTGACTCCCACTGACTGCGTTACCTTTTCCCCGTCATTACAGGGTGATCAGCAGTCCAGGGAATGAGTCGTGACTCTCCCGAGACCCCCGAGCTGGTGGTGGGCTCGGGTAGGACGGGAAGTGATGAAGAGTTGATGGACTTGGTTTGATGCTCGTTGCACGCATCGGCCACGGCGCATATACTCATGTCCGTCGCATGCACATATGTACTACCTACGTCATGGGGGTCATCAGTATATCCGGGCGGATGGCCAGGGGTGCGTGTGAACCGCGAGTGACAGACTGGGCTGGGTGCACCCGATCCATGGTAGCTCTCTGGGCAGCTCTTGACCATCTCCGACTTGGGCACCATTAATCGACCATCACCACCATCGACATCGGCCGACCATCATCTCATCAACTCTCGACCGATTTACATCATTCGAATCCAAATTCCAAATTCCCATCCTCAGAATTCATCGAGAGATGCCCATCCAGCTTATCATCCCGCCCCCCATCTATCAATGACGACCTGCGATTTATACGACCTCAGACCGTCTAAACGTACTCGATTCTCCTCCTCCGAACCCATCCCATCCCAGATTGTAAATCAGGTTCGAATCGAAGCTAGTGAGCCCAAACAGATTCAAATTCAAACCCTCGATGGGTCTCAAGCATCAGACCTCGATCCAAAACCCAAGTGCTCAAACATCTCAGGTAGAGCAGCATCCTTCACATCTCACATTTATCTACCTCATCGCTAGCATGCATCCTTTCTCACCCATCGGATATTCGCCGTCTCACAGTCCCCCGATCACCCAGAGGATTAAGTCCGCCGTCAGGCCAAGATGAAAGCTCTAAACTTTGCTTAAATCATGAACCATGCGATGTAGTAGATGTACAACAAGTGCCGAATCCAACGACGATCGATGTGGAAGACGATCCACCCCCTGAGCCCTCGGTTGAAGGTCAAGTCGATCCAAATCATGAGGATAGTCTGACACCGCTAACCGAACAAGACACTCAGGAGCGTGTTTTAGCCACCGAGTCCCCGGAAAAAGATTTAGAAATCAGTCACTACGATATTTGGAGTGATTTTGAAGCCGAGCTGGATGATTTTGATACTGAGCTCGATCCAGGTGATCAGTCCGGCCCACCTGTCCAACCCACTCGTTCAACCTCGTTAGATCCAGATCAAGACGCTCATCCAGCTGTATTCGTGATTGAAACATCCAAGCCATTCAATTTGGACTCATCCATGCCATCCAGTCAGCCCTCCAGTACCCAGACTTTGGCATCAGTCACTTTAGATAATTCAAGAACCCCCGCAAAATCGCATGAGAAAATCATTCAACCCGTCCCATCCTTTTATCAAACAGGACTTAATTCTCAAAACGACAATCCTCAGGCTAATCTAGCCCCATCTCAATCCCAAACCTCTTCGATTAGGCCCAAAAGAACAGTATCTTCACTCTTCACTACCGGTGCGGGTGAACCGTTCCCAATCGAAACTGATCAAGTGGTTCCCTCATCATCATCATCTTCACTTACTGGAACCTTCAAGGATCTGGGTGTCTCGTCCATTTCATCTCTCAATCTCGATTCGGCGTCAGAACAGATGGATGGGGCTCAAAAAACGACATCTTATCATCCTTTCGAACTACCCCAGGTCCAGTCTGAAAATCTTACTCAAACTGCTTCAACCACCCAAAAAGGCGCTACTCCACCCAACACTTTGCAAAACATTGATCAGAAGGTAACAGCTTTTTGCGCTACGTCAAAAAACTGTGATACCAGTTTTCTGTTTTTTAAGCTTAATTATGTTCGACTTCTCGTTGCCTCTTTCCCCCCTCCGTAGAAGTCGATCAAGCCAACCGCTGGTGACGCGTGCCCGGTCTTTGGATTTTATACTTCTCGCGGTGATCCGATGCCGGCGCCTGTTCCCGAGTCTATGAGAGAAGCGCTAGATCTTTGCACAAGAAATTTCCCTCCCTATTCTAAGCTCCATCGAAACCTCCCAGAATCCCCTAGTCCTTCCCACAGAGGTGCATTTTTATTTTACACTCTACACAGTCTATTCCATTCTTTTCTTTTTACATTTAAATGCTTGATTCTAATGTTCATCTGGATGAGCAGCCAAGGTTCAGAAAGCTTCTCAGATTTTAGTGCCGCCAAGTAATCCTTCCGCTGGAACGAGAAGCAACCCAACTTCAAGAAACCAATCTCCACAACAGGATCGTGTGCCTTTGCCCGATCAACCGGACGAAAAAATTTCGGTTTCCTGCTCAATGGCCAATACTGCCACCGCTGGGAACCCAAGCAAGTCTTTTACTGGGCTATTTAGTACGGGACGAGGTAGTCCTATCGATATTCCCCTTAATGCTGTCGAACGAGCCAGAGCACGCTTAGATAATTTCCCACTTTCTCCAAAGGCTCAGCCACTTTCAGCCAATGGCTTTCACTCACCCCTGAAGGATGTATCAAATCTTCGGCCTTCCGATAATAATCTTAAGCCATCAAATGCGGTACAGCCTTCAACGGGGTCTGCATTCCGGCAGCCTGAGCCCCCCATTCACCGGTTACCCGATTCACTCAGTAGCTTCGCTTCTAGGATTCCTTCTCAACCCACCACCGCTGCCTCATTAATGTCGACTCCTGTAAGAGCCTTTCAAAATGACGTTTTACTATCAGAACTTCCGAAACCATCGCAAGGCCCTATTTCGCCACCTCCCGGTCCTCATTCTATCACGGCGCCCATCAGGCGGATATCCAACCGAATGCATATTGGATTGACCCCGCAATCATCTCGAAAGCTGACTCGCGAGAAAACAGGCCCAGAACCTCGTCCATTCGTCACACCCTTCAAGAAAAACGTTGAATCTTTACCTTCTACGTCTAATCAGTCCGATACTCTCTACACACCAGCCCGCGACCCGCTTCCTCACCATCATAAGCAAGATACTCCTCTTTTAAACTCATCTCGACGGTCGGTAATGTACATAAATCCATGCACCGGCGCCAGTAGGCAACCTTCATCGAATAAACTTCAGAGCGTTTTTGATCTTTCAAGCAGATCCACTCGGTCGACTCCGATGGCAGTATGGCTGGCTTCACCCAAAGGCTACTCGGCGCGCCATTTGCTCTCACTTGCGATGTAAGCGAAGGTCTCTAAACTTTTCTTCTCATCGATTTGAGTGGGGTTTTCATGCGATGTTCTTCCTAGTCCAGAATCAGTTGTCTTCATGACCTGCAAATCTGCCGTCGTTTGGACATTCAATTCATTGACTGATCCGTTTGGGGCCATCCAGGCGCTTGACGCGCTACTGGAATCAGGTTGCTTAATCAATCGCAGTACTCCCAAATGGGTGGCCAACCATTGGGGCTTAATTGTTTGGAAATTTGCCGGTATGGTTAGATGGCAACCGGATTGTTTGTCAAGAGTTTGGAATCCTCGGAATGTGGTTCAGCAACTCAAATACCGGTAAGGCATCCCCTTCATTCTTTTTTCTAGATCACTAAAATGGTGTATCTGTAGAGCCACCATTTTTACTTTTTTGGGGCGGTGAGGAATGTAGGTACGAGAGAGAGTTTTTGTATGGGCATCGCTCAGCTATCAAACGTATCCTGGATTGTGATTTCCCTAGCAATATCCCCTTGTGTTTAGTCATTGTGGGTATTACTCAACAGGAAACTCATGCTACCCATACCAAGGGGTTCTCACCATCCCCGCCACTGTTATTGGAGCTTAGCGATGGATGGTATAGGATCAAAGCTATCACGGACTCGGTTCTTACCCGGGCGTTGAAACGAGGGACTTTAAAAGTTGGATTTAAGATAGCGATCGGTAGTCTTTGCACCGAGGTTCCGACCCCATCGAAGCCGAGTGCCATCAATAAAGTAACTCCTCACCGGCCGGATCCTGATAATAGCAAAAGAGAAAATCTGAATGATCACGATGATGATGTGACATTATTTTTGGAAGGTAACTCAACATCCAGGGCGAAATGGCACGAAACGTTAGGATTCAGAATGCGACCCTGGTTCTCAAGTCTGCGCAGTTTGACTCACGATGGTGGAAAGATTCCCTTTATGGATATTGTGCTCATGAAAATCCTACCATCTATGTTCATTGATGAGGATGGTCGTTTGGGAAAGTGGGGACTGGTTGAAGAAAACAAACTTCAATTGGCTTGGGAGGTAAGCCCAGATCCTCATTTCAGTTTTTATGTTGAAGCTGCTTGTCTGGTATTTCTTCTCTTGGAGGGGGGGGGGCTCATATTCGAAATTTTTCATGGTGTGGGCTTTTCTAGAAAGAAAGAGAGAAGGAGGCAACAAATATAATGCTCGAGCAAGAAAAAGAATTCGAATCCATTCATCGGATCTTGGATACAATTACCAGCATTTGTAGCACCAACTCTTCTGGAGAACCTGACCGGAATGAAATGAAAGGGACTGATATTCTAGATGAAGATAATACTGGTTTTGATGGTAAGTCTTCTATGTAACCCAGTTGTACAAAAAATACGGATGCACCGAGAAACCTAGTTTAAGTGCGAAGGCACGCAGATTTTCGTTTATTCATTCATTTTTCTAAACAAATAAATAAAAACAAATGTATATGCAGCCGAAGATTTGTGCGATGATTTAGTCGAGAGGGACGACGACGACGAAGACGATGGTCTCGAGTTGATTCGTTCGCTTTCTATTCCAAATTTGACTCTACTTCGTCGCGCTGTTCAAAAAAGGTTGGAGTCGTTTCAGCAATTATCGGCAGATCGATTACAAAGGACCTTGAACGTCAGTGTTAATTAAAAATAAAGCGCATCCAATTTGTGAAATAGGATTACTGCTCCCAACTCATGATGCAATTTCAATTCAACGTTTCATATCTCTATAAGACGCGTGTGCCAATTAGGAGGATTAGACATGTCCAACCCCTCAAGATCCGAGACTTCAAATTATTCAAACATCCTGATCCCCAAAATCGACGGACTGCCCAACTGCTCGTTCAGGATTTATCCCAACTTCCGAATCTTGAATCCTTGAATGAGGGTGATCGGTATTGGGTGAGGATCATTTTATCTTCTTTCGATTGTCATCTTGTCTATTGGCGTTCATTCGCAAGGGCTTTCAGGATTTTGCTTTTTCTCTTCTCTCCCTATACACACTTATACTTAAGCTGTCTTTGCGGTAGAAAACGCTGACGTTGGTATGATTTTTACTGTTCATGTATACTCTGGAAAATTTTACGTCACACCGATTCTTGTGGTGGATATTGGGGATGTGAAAATGCGCTAGGTTCAGAACCTACAACCTCAGCGTCACATCAATTGGAATGCGAAGTTAGAAAAGGTGGAGATTTCATTGAGCACGAGAAGAGATACTCGATGGACGAAAATCGATTGGAACGCATGAAAGGCTCCCTACAGCAGTTCCCTTCCTCAGCAAAAACAAACAAGTCCAAAGGTAGTTTTTTCAAGTTGTACCAGTGATGTACTATCATTAGATTCGTGCTCAGTCTCACAGACTTGTTTTTCATTTTCAAACTTTTAATTTTGCGCTTCTTTAGAAACAATATCCTTAGGAACCTTCTATCCCCATCTGTACGTATAAGTTGTTCAAGTAATTTTATCTTCGGCAGTCGTAGGTTAGTTTTTTTTTGTGTGTAAGGAATACATAATTATTGGTGTGCTTTTTTCAATAACCGGGCCCCGCAAGCCGATGGTTGCTTTTGAACCCATTGAGAATTCAAAAGTTTTATACATCCTTTGCAAAACAAGGGCTAATCGATGATCTCCAAGTCATTCTTTGAGACGACTCTCAAGCGTGTTGGTAGGGCTTGGCTGGCCGGCTCTATTCATTCATCTATATCTCTCCAACTTGAGTCGAATTACAAAACTCTCGATGGTTCGAAGAAAGCTTAAGTTTTGGGGAGCATCCATTTTAACGCCCCACAATTGCTAATTCGACGCCTCTACCTGGTGTATGTAGTACATACCTACAGTACCTTGGACACCTTGAACTTTGGGTCAGGATTGGTGACACCAAAGGTTCAAGCCATCTCATAATTTCCTTTTGGTATGGTGTATCAACCGAGTCTGGTCAGGTGGTAAACTCTCGCTGGTCATGCGACAAGCGGGAGTTTACCACCTGACAAAATGGGTTGATGGGGCGAAAGTCAAGGGAGCCCAATCTTGTCGGGTCATCAACCTGACCTAGTCGTTGATCAACTGAAAGCGACAAGAAAAAAAAGTACTGCTGGTTTTGTCCTCATGACCATCACACTAAGATGATGGCCTCCAGTAGCAACATCATTGATGCTGAAGATCTTGAAGATCAGGCTGATGATGCAGAGGCACAACATCTTGCCCATCAGCTGACCAGACTCAATCAAAAACGATTCCATCGCAAAACAATCAAGAATGCCCAACAAAAGTTGGAAGACCATCGAACTCACCATAATTACCGATTAACCCATAAAGAGCGCCATTCAAATACAATCGTTACTTCAGAGGTGAGGCATCTGATCCAAGTCAATGTCCTAGAAAATTCAATGCCTCAGAAGGAAGCAGCCAAGCGATTCAATGTGTCTGTCCGACAGATTCAACGGATCATCAAGGAAGATCCATCCTTGGTGAAGGTCAACAAGAAGAGGGAGTGCAAAATTACCCCTGAAATGGACACTGAGCTGTTGACCAACCTTGAAGAGAAATCAACAACAACCTTGAAAGAAATGACCAAGTATCTTCAAGATCAATTTGAAGTGTTGGTCACCCCTCAAGCCATCAGCAAGGTATTGAATCAGGTCGATTTCACCTGGAAGCAAGTATGCAACATACCTGCTTCTTGGAATTGACCGGATTTGCTTGAACAGAGATCAAATTTTGTGGGTCGTTGGGGTCTGGATCTTCAGAGATTCATTGTTTTTGTTGATGAATCTGGATTTGATTTACAAATCCATTGCTCATCTGGTTATGCCCCCTCTGGCAAGTTTCTTTATTTTTTATTCCCTCTTTTCATCTCACTTAATTTTTTTCTTAACTGTTATCTTTTTTTTTTTAGGTCAGCCGGCTGTTCTCAGCATAGTCCACAAAGCCAAACAAGTAACCCTGATTGGAGCCATGTCCAATCAGGGTTACACTCACTATGAATTGTTGAACACCAATGGAACAAGGTCAAAGGGGGTTGGGGCCAATGACTTCTGCCTGTTTTTGGGCAGCCTTGGATCACAACTCCCTCCCAAGGCCATCATCATCATGGACAATGCGCCAATCCACTGGGGACAGCAATTTGAGGAGATGAAAGAAAACCTCACAATGTCAAAGGGAATATAAATTGAATTTCTCCCTCCTTACTCGCCATTCCTCAACCCAATTGAGTATTCCTTCCATTCAATCAAGGAATATGTACAATCTAAAAACCCCACCAATCAATTGGAGCTTGTAACTCACATCAAACAAGCCATCAAGGAGGCTGTTACACCTGAAAAGTGCCAAAACTTTTTTAGCCATTGCAAGTGTTTTTATTGGTCCTGTGTAGAGATGCAGCCTATTACAGGCCCTCTCCTGGAAGGACCATGATTTTATTATTGTGTTTGCATTACCAATACACAAGTGTAGATTCAATATATCATTAGTCTTTTTTTTTTTTTTTAAAAAAAACACTCTTGGTGGCTTCAGTTGAAAGCCACCACGCCCCAGTTGATGGCACACCCCCATTGGTTGACCACCTGACAAGTGGCAGTTGATTAACCACCACATGGCTTTGAGCACCCACCAACCATGGTTTAAAAAAAAATCCACCCAGTTGACCACCCAACCAGACTTGGTTGATACACCATATGTGGTTTTTCCTCACCTAACAAAGATTTTGAGGCAAAAAAAAGGAAAAAGAAAGAAAGAAGAAAGAAAGAAGAAAGAAGAAAGAAAGAAGAAGAAAGAAGAAAGAAAGAAGAAAGAAGAAAGAAAGAAGAAAGAAAGAAAGAAGAAAGAAGAAAGAAAGAAAAAAGAGGGCTTTGAGAGGGGGGGGGGGAATGAAGATAAAAAATAAAAAATAAAAACATGAAAGAATTAATGATAATGTTAGGTGTGTATCTAGATGATCTCATACCTCAGCATGAAGGTGTGTTGAGTATAAAGGCATGACTGATTGTACATACTTGCAGACCAGAGACTATGATACAATGAGGGGGGGGGGGGGGGGGGGGGGGGGGCCTACAAAATACCTATCTCCAAGGCTTTGAGAGGATATTTTTGCTCATGATGGGCCTGAGGTAGTTCCCAATGAGCCTTTTGACCTGGTTGAAAAAAAACCCACAAATTTTTTGTATGCACATACATGCAGTGATTGAAAGAAACTCATGGGACTGAAGCCCTTCTCTCTCTCTCTCTCTCTCTCTCTCTCTCTCTCTCTCTCTCTCTCTCTCTCTCTCTCTCTCTCTCTCTCTCTCTCTCTCTCTCTCTCTCTCTCTCTCTCTCCTCTCTCTCTCTCTCTCTCTCTCTCTCTCTCTCTCTCTCTCTCTCTCTCTCTCCTCTCTCTCTCTCTCTCTCTCTCTCTCTCTCTCTCTCTCTCTCTCTCTCTCTCTCTATCTCTCTCTCTCTCTCTCTCTCTCTCTCTCTGTCTCCCACCCCCCTTCACCAACCTAATTTTTTTTAACTTGTATTTTTAACTGGGTTTTGAATTGGTTTTTTTTTGATGTTTTTTTGATGTTTTTTTTTTGATGTTTTTTTTTTGATGTTTTTTTTGATGTTTTTTTTGATGTTTTTTGATTTTTTTTTTTTTTCAGAAAGTGGAAGAGATGTTTAGAAAATAAGATATCTCAGGAATTCAGTCTCTTGATTTTTGTTTACTGATGGATTTTAAACTTTCTCTTTTTGCAACTGAAGAGTTTTAAACTTCCTCCCTTGGCATATGATTTTTTTTTTAAAAAAATAGTAAAGGCATAATTTGCCTTTTGATTGATCTCAGATGGATTTTTAAAAAAATATATATGTAATAAACAAAATTATGAGCCATCAAAACTTGTTGAGCTTTATACAAAAGATAATTGAGATCATAAGAGATAAATAAAAAATAGCAGTGAAAAAACAAGCTGGTTCAAGGATTGGGTAGAACTATCCTTAAATTTTGATGATAGCTTGTTAGCAATCAGGAATTCATATGATTTAGACTTTGATACAGAGTTTAATCCTAAGGATCTTTAAAGTGTCCTCAACATCTCTGGAGCTTTCTGAGTGAATGCATTGGTTTGACAATTTTTATCTTGATTTATTTTTTGGATTATTTTTTTTTTGAAGATTTTTTGCATGGTTTTGATTAGATTGAGGTTGGGTGATTCAAATAGGAAAAACAAAATGTCCAAACTTTTTTTGGATGTGTTTCAAGTCCACCATGATCTTGAAATTTTGAACTGAGGCTGTCCTCCATCCAAAAAAAAAATAAAAAAGAAAGAAAATAAAAAGAAAAAGAAAGAAAAAAAAAGAAAAAAGAAAGAAAAAAAAAAGAAAAAAAAAGAAAAAAAGAAAAAGAAAAAAAAAGAAAAAAAAGGAAAAAAAAGGAAAAAAAAACAAAAAAAAAAGAAAAAAAAAAAAAAAAAGAGAAAAAAAAAGAAAAAAAAAGAAAAAAAGAAAAGAAAGAAAAGAAAGAAAAAAAAAGAAAAGAAAAGAAAAAAAAGAAAAAAAAAGAAAAAAAAAAAGAAAAAAAAAGAAGAAAAAAGAAAAAAAAAGAAAAAAAAAAGAAAAAAAAAACATTGATCAAGATCAGGGTCCCTTGAAAAATTTTTTTTTGAGAAAATCCAGATTGGTGTCTTGCTTTTGGAGGAATTAGAATGAAATCCACATTTTCAATCAGGAAAAAAATTATTCCAAAGCGCAATAAAGCACAATTTTCTGATGTCCTACTCTTAAGAGTCAGATCCAAAAAAAGAAAAGTACATTCAAACTTCCCTTGAGGTCTCCCACAGACCATTGAGTGTTGTGAACTCTTTTAAATTTCTGAGGCTGGATTTTTCATTCAACATAGAATTTGTCAAATTTTCAGTCTTCCAAGCTTGATTTTTTTGACAAAAGGTATATTGTGTATCTGTTAATAATTTTTTTTCCTTGTAGTTTCTTACATACAGTCATTTGAAAGAAATTGATAGGACTAATAAAATCCTCTTCCTCCCCCCCCCATTTCTCTGTTAATCATATTTTAGGTTGGTTTGTTGAAGATTTTTTATGTCATTGAGTATGAGGAATAGATGTATGAGAACAAAACATTTCAGCTATTTAGTCCCTCAATTTTCATTTACTTATGGATTTTAAACATTTTTTTTTGTATATGAAAAAATTATAAAAATGGTAAAGGCATAATTTGCCTTTTTATCAATTGATCTCAGATTGATCTAAAAAGTCAAAGTGAAAAAAAAGAAACATTAGCCATCAAACTTGGGAAATACTTATATGCACAGAGGATGATTGATATTATGAGATATGAAGAAAATGGCAATAGAAAACAAAAAACTGGTTCAAGGATTGTGTAGAAATATCCTTAATATTGATAATGACTTGCTTTTAAGGCACTTTTTATGTTCTTTTCTATCTCTGGGATTCACCTGAGTTGATACATTGGCTTATTTTTTGTTTTTATTTTTTTGAAGATTTTGCACAAGTTTTTGATTAAATTGAGGTTAGGTGATCAAATAGGAAAAAACAAATTATATGATTTTGTTGAATGAGCTTTAATTTCTTACTTATATTGAATTGGAAAACTCAGGAAAGTCTTCAATAAAAAAAAATAAAAAAAAGCATTGGTTGGTCAAGATTTGAGAGCCATGGTCCCACGTTCCCTCCAAGAAAAATCTTTGATGACATCCACAGTGGTTTCATGCTTTAAAGGTGCTAGAATAAATCCAGAGTTTCTTTCAGAAATGAAATCATCACAGTCCCCAATGATCTGATCTCTTACCCTTAAAAGTGAGGAAAAAAAATGGATTCAAAGTTATCTTGAGTATTCTGAAAGAACATTTAGTTTTTCAAACTATTCCAAATTTTGAAACTGGATTTTTCATTCAAAATAGAATATCTCACATTTTCAGTCTTCCAGGCTTGATTTTTGTGACAAAAAGTAGGTTTTTGGAAATTTACAATACTTTTTCAATAAAGATTTTTCCTTGTGTGTTTTTTATATTGAGTAATTTTATAAAAATCAATGGGACTAATGCTCCAACCATAGGTAGTCATATTATTTTGAGGTTGGGATGTGAATAACTGCATTCAATTTTTTAGGCCCAACCATGGCAATCTATATGATTTTCTGAAGAATTGATTCTACATTTGGGCTAAACCATGATGTGGAAGTCCATAGAAAAGCTATGTGAAATTCTCAGGAACTTGGATGAGATCTGCAATAAGATGAAATTTAAATCCTTTTTCATTCCTTGACATTTATTCCTTGAGGTTCAGAATTTCCAGGAACTCCATGCCTTTATTTCAAGTTGTATCAAATTTGATATTTTTGAATGGATAAATCAATTTCTGATTTCAGGAATCAAAATTTTCTGAAATTGTTTACACCTGAAATCTTTCCTGATAAAACTAATCTCTCATGTCAGATGGTTGAATTAATAATTCAATTTGTAAAAAAATTACAATTATAGCTTATTGTGGCCAAAATATTCTTAATTTGTATTTTTTTAATTCTTTTATCTCTCAAAGTCACCAGTATCACATCCTCACATCAAATTAATTTAATTTTTCCAGTCACCTTATATAATCATTATTATAAATATCACCTACTATCATATGAAACAAAGCTAATTATAGCATGTGTGCTAATGTTTGTTCCAAATTATTTCTGAAAAGTTCAATCTAATTCTATATTAATAGATATTTGATTCAATTTAGATCCAATTGATCAATATCTATTTTTATATAAATAACAGACCATTTATGATCCTCTAAATAAAATACAACAGATTATGCCTTTTAATTATTAGTGGACAAACCAACTGATCCCAACTTGATTTTATACCTTCTAAAATCCTTCAGGAAAATTCTATCCTTTGCTTAGTTCAATTTCATTCATCAATCTCTGATGGATTCTTCTGAATTTTTGCAAAGCATTAATTTTGTATGGAAATTCTTTTTGATTCTCTTTTTCTATGTATTGGTATCTTCTTTCTTTCAATGAAAAATAATAAGGTATGCATATGTTTCCCAAAATGGGACTTGAAATTTTTTAGATTTCTTAAATATGATAAGACTTTTTTTTCTGAGTATTGAATTCATGATTTGAAATAGATCTGTACCTTGTAAATATTGAGTATAAAAGTGGAAGATTTGGGTTTCTGAAATAGATTATATTTGAGTTTTATTTTATTTCAAATCTGCAAGTTTTTATGTTTTCTCTCAGGAATGAACCTATTTCAAAATCCAATCAAGAATGAGAAATTTGAAGTAGAAAATTGATGGCTTATGAACACCCAAGCTTTTTAGGTAGAATATTGGTTGTAATTTTCACAAAGATATAACAAGCACCAAACCAATTACTTTTTAGTGCAAAGAGGTGGTTCCAATTTTTTTTCAGTTAAAATTAGGAACTTTGAACTTCAAAATTATGATAATTTTCTGAATTAAAATGGAAGCTGGCAAAAATCTGATTTTAAATTTGAATGAAAAAAATAAAATCATTTATGAAGTTGACTAACTGGGGCAACTATCAAAAAATCTAAAATCATTGCAATTTTTAGGAAAATCAGTTCTCCTTCTTTTAAATATAAATACTGAATGAAGTATGCTCAAATTAAAGTTAAAGTAGAAAATTTGAGGGAAAAAATAGATTAAAGGAATTGATTGGAAGTAAGATAGGAATTTTGAGTGGCAGAAAGTGGATATGCAATAGATGGATTCAAATTGAATTAAGGAATATTTAAAAGGAATTGAATGATTAATGAAACTAAATACAAAAATGAAGAAATATTTGAGGATGAAGATGATGAAATTCAGAAGCTAACAAAGTGAAATAAAAAATATTGGCTTGAGTCTGGTAATGAGCAAAAATGGAAGTGATGAAAAGAAACCAAAAAGAATAGAAAATTTCAAAATGATATTTTGAATTTGAAAATAATTTTAATTGAATGTTTCATAAAAGATAAATTCTAAATTATTTATTTATTGGTTTGAAGCAAATGAAAATTTCTGAATAAAAATTGAATATTTGGTTTGAGTTTGAAAACAGTGGTCCTTTACCTGATAAGATGAATGCTGATTTTGTTTTTTTGGAATTTCCTCCTTTCCCACATGCTGGAAACCTTTCCACCCTTCATCCCATGAACTAAGTCTTGAATTGAAATTGTGATAGTACTTCTTCTTATCTTCCAATTATTTCATCCTGAAAAAAAAAAACAATCATGATTTTATTGGCTCCCACCAACCAACCTCCTCCTCATGTCATAAAATATTTTTTCTTCTTATTTCTGATTATTCTTTTAATTCTTGATATTTTCCTTATCTTCTGTTTCATTGTGCTAATAATCAACAATCCAAAGAACATCCACACAGCCATAAAAATATATTCCTCTCCTTAAGACCTTCAAAATATCCATCACTTGTGCTTCCTTCAGTTGGTGAGAAAAGACTACAAATTTTTAGGGTGTATCAGAGTTAACAAAATGAGCCTTTTTTAAATGGCAGTTATCAACCCAAATCTGCCATTTCAAACCCGCCAAGAAAAATCAAAAAAAACCCACTTATTCCAATTATTTCACCTCAGACGTGTCAGAGTTACCTGAAAATAAATGAGTTTTTCAAGATAAAGTACTTGAAGGCTTTAAACACCTCAACCACACATCATTCCAAATCATAAATCCCTGGTTTCAACATCACCTCCTTCTACCTCCAACCTCATTGGAAAAATTCTACCTCCAACCTCATTGCAAAAATCTTATTGATTGCTATAATCTATTCATTGCTATTCTCATTGCTTCATATCTCATTCCCTTGTCACTTCATCGCTCCCATCAATTTACTGCTCTTGTTACTTCATCACTCTCATCACTTTAGTGCTCTCATCACTTCATCACTCTCATCACTTCCAAACTCTCATTGCTTTATCACTCTCATTGGTAAATCCCTTAATACCTCTTACTCTTTTCAAATGGCCCCTCAGCAAACCTCCCCCCGCAAGTCCACACAAAAATCAATTTAACCAAAGAAAAAATCCCCAAGGAACTCTATATAAAACAATCCTCCCCCATCAGATTCAAAAGGCTCAAGTCATCTCAAGAGAGCTGATCACATCATCCTGGTAAACTGGCTCAAAATTCCCTCCAACTGTGATGCTTGCTTTGGATCCAAAAATCAAGCACAAGTTGGCCATGCTCTATCCTGTAAGGTTAATGGTTATCTACTGATGGAAACTTAACTGAAGAATAAAACAAAAGGTAGGCTGGATCTTTCATCCAAACAGAACAGGGAGAAATTGAAGAATTATCAAGCCAAGTAAAAAAAGGCCCACTCAATTTCAATATCCACTGGCTTTGGTATCATGGAATTGGATAAAGCCAAGGGAATTGACTTGGTGGTAGATAAGTTGGACTTGATCTGTCCTTTTTATATTAATATGGAAGAAATATTTGGAAAAAAGGCTAAAATAACCCCTTTATCTGCTTTTGAAGCTCAACAATCCAATTCAGTTGATGCTGAGAACTTGGCTGTGGATGCTCAGCCTAGAAATGATGATCCTGATGAAAAATTTGAGTGACCCCAATCTGACACCAAGTTGAATACTCCAACACAATCAGCTCCATTAATATCTAAATTGGCATGGTTAAATGATTCAAACCCTTACTTGGAACACTCACTTACTACCTTTGATTGCTCTCTTCCTGGGGTGGAAGAACTCTAAAACTTTTCCAATGAGGAGAAATTTAGTCCACTATCTTGATTACACTCAAAATATTTTCAAGTAAGGAAGCAATTTCTTGTCTTTTATGTCCAGTTGATTTTGACTGATTTAGATTTTGAAAAAGCAGGCTGATCCTTTTCTAAATGTCCAAAAGCTCAAGCCAATGGGACCTCCCACATCACTATCAAAATATAATGACAATGTTCCCTCACAAACCTCCTTGGAAAAGGGAAATGAAAAGGCCTCCAATTCAATCAACATAAACCCCAATAGCTGTCAAAAGAGGAGAAAACCTTCCAATTTTTTGGTCTTTAAAGATATGATGGAGAAGCAAGATTCAAGTAAGTGCATTGAGTGATTCTCCTTGCTTTCAAAATAAAGCTCATTACTTGTCCCCTCCAAAAACAGTGAAATCACAAATTGAATCTGAAAAAGTTGAATTTCAAAAGGAAAAGTGGGATTGTCAACTGGCTATTGATTGTAAAAAGCAGAAAGCCAAGAGTTTGGCTCATCAACAAAACTTGGATGCTGAGTGGAAATTGAAACAGGCAGAGATAGAGTTTTAAAAATAGGAAAAGGAGAAGGATTGACTGCAAGAGAGAATGGAAAAGGAGAGGGAAAGACTGGAAATGGGAAAAAAATATAGGTTATTGGTAGCCATGGCATGTATTTGTAGCAGTAAAACAGTGGAAGAACTACAGAAAATTACTTTATTTCTGGGCTTGAAAATATATTTAATTTGATGAACATTTTAAAAACAAAAACAAAAGAAATATTTTTTGATTAAAACAATTTTTGGGACTGTTTCCAACCCAACCAATGAAAAAAAATATTTTTTGGGTAATGTTAAATTCATGGCTCCAGTTATGTGGAAGTTGTGTAGGGCCCCACACCAACTGTGGGAGTTGTGTAGGGCCCCACAAAACCTGTGGGAGTTGTGTAGGGCCCCTCAATGCATGGGGGCCCATACAATACTCCAAAAAGCTTTTCTAAACACACACAATCCCTGGGGGGGCATATACCACCCACAATGGGAATTTTTGATTTTTTTACCCCTGTACACAACCATATTATTTATTATTATTTATTATTTATTATTTATTATTTATTATTTATTATTTATTATTTATTATTTATTATTTATTATTTATTATTTATTATTTATTGTTTATTATTTATTATTTATTATTTATTATTTATTATTTATTATTTATTATTTATTATTTATTATTTATTATTTATTATTTATTATTTATTATTTATTATTTATTATTTATTATTTATTATTTATTATTTATTATTTATTATTTATTATTTATTATTTATTATTTATTATTTATTATTTATTATTTATTATTTATTATTTATTATTTATTATTTATTATTTATTATTTATTATTTATTATTTATTATTTATTATTTATTATTTATTATTTATTATTTATTATTTATTATTTATTATTTATTATTTATTATTTATTATTTATTATTTATTATTTATTATTTATTATTTATTATTTATTATTTATTATTTATTATTTATTATTTATTATTTATTATTTATTATTTATTATTTATTATTTATTATTTATTATTTATTATTTATTATTTATTATTTATTATTTATTATTTATTATTTATTATTTATTATTTATTATTTATTATTTATTATTTATTATTTATTATTTATTATTTATTATTTATTATTTATTATTTATTATTTATTATTTATTATTTATTATTTATTATTTATTATTTATTATTTATTATTTATTATTTATTATTTATTATTTATTATTTATTATTTATTATTTATTATTTATTATTTATTATTTATTATTTATTATTTATTATTTATTATTTATTATTTATTATTTATTATTTATTATTTATTATTTATTATTTATTATTTATTATTTATTATTTATTATTTATTATTTATTATTTATTATTTATTATTTATTATTTATTATTTATTATTTATTATTTATTATTTATTATTTATTATTTATTATTTATTATTTATTATTTATTATTTATTATTTATTATTTATTATTTATTATTTATTATTTATTATTTATTATTTATTATTTATTATTTATTATTTATTATTTATTATTTATTATTTATTATTTATTATTTATTATTTATTATTTATTATTTATTATTTATTATTTATTATTTATTATTTATTATTTATTATTTATTATTTATTATTTATTATTTATTATTTATTATTTATTATTTATTATTTATTATTTATTATTTATTATTTATTATTTATTATTTATTATTTATTATTTATTATTTATTATTTATTATTTATTATTTATTATTTATTATTTATTATTTATTATTTATTATTTATTATTTATTATTTATTATTTATTATTTATTATTTATTATTTATTATTTATTATTTATTATTTATTATTTATTATTTATTATTTATTATTTATTATTTATTATTTATTATTTATTATTTGTTATTTATTATTTATTATTTATTATTTATTATTTATTATTTATTATTTATTATTTATTATTTATTATTTATTATTTATTATTTATTATTTATTATTTATTATTTATTATTTATTATTTATTATTTATTATTTATTATTTATTATTTATTATTTATTATTTATTATTTATTATTTATTATTTATTATTTATTGTTTATTATTTATTATTTATTATTTATTATTTAGTGGAGGCTGCACAACTTGATTTTAGTTGTTTAGGGTGCCACATGGCCCATTTGAGTTGTGTAGCATGCCACACGGCCCATATGAGTCGTGTAGCATGACACACAGGTCATTTGAGTCGTGTAGGGTGCCACATGTCCCATTGAGTTGTGTGAAAAACTCAAAGAGTTGTGTACAGAGTCATGTACAATTTAACATTACCCATATTTTTTTATTTACTTTTTTTTGTAGAGTATATTTTTCCACTTTTCAAGTCGCTGAAAGTTTTCCAAGTTGTTTTGTTGATTTGCATAGACATGGCCATTCCTGTATGAGTGGCAGTCCCCATGGCAGGAAAGTTACAGTGCTTGTACTTTTTTTCTTCCCAAAACACTTTAACAACCCTTTTTTGTTTTAAATCAATCCAAAACCCATGTCAGGAAAGACGAATTGGCTATTAGATACTTGATATTCATTGTTGTTGTTGATAATTTGTCCATTTGATTTGTTGGTTGGAACCACCAGTAACAAGGAATAGGAAGAGAAGTCACTTTTGTCAATATGGGGAGAGTTGTAGAAGCAATAGGATGTGAAAGTAATATGTGGGCAACAATCAAAAGGAGTGAGGCTGGATCCACATTCTAAAGAAGAGAAGAAGGGGATGTGGTTGTCCTTGATTGTTTGAAAGTCTCATTCAAAGGCAAGTCTGGATAATTTTTGGAACATTAGGCCTAAAATTTGAGATACTTTGTCTGACTTAAGTTTGAGGAAAGTGTACTGTTGAAGGGAAGATTGAATCCTTTTCCTTCAAATATTGTCCAAAAAACTCAGGAGGGTTGCATCAATTTTTTCCACTCAGTTTTGCGCATTTTTCCACCCCAAGATCTAGAGGGACCAACAGTGTTGACAACTTTTTTTGATTGGTGAAGGAAAGTGGTCACAAAGTTGATTTCCTTCTTATATCGCTAGGAGATTTCATTCAAAGATAAAAATGTGATTATAACAACAAAAGAATGGTGATTGGAGCATTCAAGAATAACCAATTTTACAGAGCCAAAGAAATGGAATTTTTCAATCTTCTGTTTGGCTTTTCCAAACTCTTCAGGAGAGGATTATCAAGTGTTCTTCTTCTTTTCAGCAGTAATAGCAGGGTAAAAATTCAAAGTTCGCAGTTTTTGTCTAGACCACACAAGCTTTTTGTTAAACCCTTCTTTGGACACTTCCAAAGAGATTTTGGAGTCTCTCATTTGAGCCCTCTGCTTGCAACCTCTCTTTATGTTTTTCAAACCATCTCCTTCCATCTTGTTCCCTCCCAGGCACCTACTGCACTTTGGGCCAGGGTCAAGATGGGATTAAATTTTTTGCATAAGATTTGAAGGGCGGTTGGAGAAGCATTTTAAGTTTGAAAAAAGTGAGGGTTTAGAAATAAAAAGGGGTCAAAGAGTGTTTTGCATTGCATGGAATCTAAAAAAAGAAAAAAAAAATAACAAAAAAAAAAGAAAAAAAAAAAAGAAAAAAAAAAAAGAAAAAAAAATAAACAGAAACAAACAACAAAAAAATCATTAGTCATGTTATAACCAAGGTGGATAATTAGTAAAACTATAAAAAACTACTGGTCAATGATGTCAACCAAATAAAAAAAATAAAAATAAAAAATGTTGGTCAGATTTTTTTATCATGATAATCATGGATTAAAGAGGGGAAGGAGGAGGAGGAGGAGGAGGGAGGGACACTAACCTTGGATTTCCTATCAATTGATTGAGAATGGATGGGGGGGAGGGAATCAATCAATGGAGGGGGGGGGGCTAAAACAATGAACCAATTGTTTGAGGAGGAAGAGACAATTGATTAGCAATCAATTGGTAAGGAGGAGGAGGAGCAGGAGGGGAGAAATGGCAAGCAAACAATCACAAATTGATTTCTTGATAAAATTCAAATCAATTGCTTGATCAAATGCAAATTGATTTAAAATCAATTAGGAGGCAGGAAGGGGAAGGGGGAGGAGGAGGAGGCATTGATCAGTTGATCAATTGAAGGGAGGAGGAGAAGAAGGAGCTGAGGGATTTACAGGGTTGAGTGATTGACTGATGGGGACCAGAATCAGGAGAAGGAGAACAGGGAAAGAATTTGAGTTGGAGGTGGTTGGTGAGGAGGAGGAAGGGGTAGACCAGTAGTTTGGTGGGGTGAGGTGGTTTGTTTGGAAGTTTTGGTTTTTTTTTGGTGAAGGGGAGGAAGGAGTGGACTGGTGTTTTGGTGGGGTAAGGTGGGTGGTTTGGAATTGTTTGTTTTGCTTTGTCTAAGTCCACCAAAAAAAAAAAGGGAAATGTTAATTTTGCAACCCTACACAACTCATTCACAACCAAAATTGGGTTGTGTTTCACAACTTAGGACAACATCTAGTTGCAAACAGCCGCTTCCAACACATCTCAGTTGTGAATGGCCGCTTGCAACCCATTTTAGTTGTGAACAGCTTCCCACAACCCCCAATTGGGTCATGAGCAGCCATTCACAACCCATTCCCGGTGTGCAGAAAAAAAAAGAAGAAGAAAAGACCTTAAAAATAAAATAAATAAAATAAAAATAAAAATTGAACAAATAAAACAAAAACACCAAAAAAAGGAAAAGAAATCAAAATAAAATGAAGAAAACTAAGTGCGCATCAAAAATAAAATAGACAATTGAACAAAAAAAACAAAAACACCAAAAAAGGAAAAAATCAAACAAATTGAAAAAAAAATTAAAAGGAAATTCAAGAATTTGACCACTCTGGGGCCATGAATGCCCAGCTGAATGTGCAGCCCATATAAATAAATAATGAAAAGGTCTATGGAGCAGCCCTAGAGGAAAAACACCAAAAATTAAATAAACAATGAAAGGGTCTATGGACCAGCCCTCAATTAAAAATGCCAAAAAATACAATTTCAACTTGGCTAGACCTAAATTACAAAAACCAAAAATTCTAACTTCAACTTGACTAGCTCTAAAGTAAAAACACCAAAAAAAAATTCAACTTGTGTTCAGCTGATCCCATCACAAGAAGTAAAAATACTCCTTATGATGGGATCAGTCCAACGCAAGTTGAACTGACTTACCAATAAAATCTCATGCAAAACACTCAACATAATTATTTTAACTCAAAACACTCAACATAATGACATGCCAAATGTGATAACCCTTTTTATGAATAGAATCAGAAGATCAGAATCAGAAACCTAACCCAAATGATGAAATTAAAATGATGTTTATAGCTTAGAATACAACATAATTTAATCTTTTAGATGATCAACCCAAAGAGAAGCTTTTTTAGAAGTCAAAGAAGCAGTTTTGGAAGCAATGGGCAGGATTTGAATTATTTCTAACTCAAATACAAGATGAACCCAGTGATTATTGTTGACAAAGCAAATGAAGATTGGATCTGATTGTTATTTTACACTTGTTTTAATAGGAGTATAAGTACAACATGAATCCAATGAAATGAAACATATTGGTCTTCCATAAGTGTCAGCTATTATTTGAACCATATCCAACTTTGAAAGCCATTTTGAAGAGAGAATCTTTCCATTGATTTCATTAAAATAAAGTCTTTGTTCTATCTTTTCAACATCTTTACTGCTGTTAAGGATCATAGAACAGATCATCTTATATTTATTCAATGTTTCAATCAATTCCTTTTGTACTTTAAACCATCCACTCTCATCATAACCAAGTGATTTTGAAAAGACTCTCAATCCTCAATTCCCATCACCAACCAGATCTCAAACTGTCATACTGACACCTAACTCAGTCTAACCTCAGCAAACTCAAAGCAAACTTGGTCTAACCCTCAGTCCTAATCTACTTTCCAAGGAACTTCAACCTCAGGGCTCAGAAGACTTATATCAATATATCTCCAGTAACTATATACCTCAGGATCTTCATGCAGTACATATCTACATATAGTCTACCCTCATACAATATGCAGATAGACTCCATAGGCTTGCACATACTTACTCTCCCAGGTATTCACCTACTCTAACCTTATTAACTCTGTCTAACACATACTCTGTCATGGTTTATCCTTTGGGAATACTTATGTATATCCCCTTTCAGATTGTATCCCATAATATCTCTACTCTGTACATAGTGTCATCACCTCCATTTACACATAGAAGCAGTCTAACCTAATGTAGTAGCATACCTGATCAGACCTCTCTGTTACCTAGACTACTCCCTTGTCATTTCATATGTAGTCTGATCCCCAACCAACTGCACCTCTGTTGTAGATCTAGCCCTTGTCTATTTAAACTGGCCTCATTTTCATCCTTTCTGATTGTTCCCAAAGAAATCAGTTTACTACTTCTTACTAGGAATCCATGCCAGCAAGTTTCAACAGCACCTTACCTCCAATTCTTCCTACTCTTCTCCTTGTATAATCTCCCAGTATCCTTGCCCCCAAGCCTACTGAGATTAGAGTCCCCTTTGTGCCAAGCCCTGCTTGCATTTCAGCAGCTCTTGTGACATTACACTGATTTCTTCCCCAATAATCTCCCCTTCAGTCACCAACAATCCTTACCCTATTTACTGCATCAAATCTTGATATTGAATTTGTGGCAATTTTTTTTGGCTTTTCTATCCCTTACCAACCTTGAAATGGCTATTGAATTTCTGTCCATTTCATTGAAACCTTTATCTTGTCAGAACTCCCTTTTTATACTCCCAATCCCCAACATCTAAGACCTCCCTTTGACACCTTGCTTTGACACCCTTAATTTGACCCTTTGATGCTTTCACGCTTTACTTTGACGCTTTGACAAGGTAATTTGATGCCTTTATTTGATTCATATTCAATGAAGTTTGGGTATAATTTTCTTGAACCATTTTTTATTGTCATCTTACTTCAACTCCCTTTTGATCAGAAAAAAAAATCCCTGCCCTACTTTCTGCTTCAATGCTTCAACACCTTGACCCCATGCTTCAATGCTTCAACCCTTGGGCCACCCCTTAATCAACTAAATTGGTAATATTCTTGAAATTCTTTCTTCTTGCATGGGTATAATTATTTTTTGGTCACTCCTTTTTTGGGCAAATAAAATGCCTTCACAACATGCTCTTTCCTCCCATGTCTCTAGCCCTGCTGTCACACACAGCTCCAGGGGCAGAGGGGCCACTGAATCAACCAACCCTTTTACTCCAAAAAATTTTGGAAAGGGAAGAACTTTTTCAAATGTACCAGCACTGACACCAGAGGCTAAAACTTCCACTCCAATGAACACTGGCTTGCTGGACCCTGTCCCTCAAGTTCCAATTTCTCCTATGCCTTCCTCTGATGATGCTAACTTTCATAGAGTTATAGGACAGTTTCCACTAACAGGCCACCATGGATTGGACTCTCCTTCTTACAACCCCAGCTTGGTTCATATCCCAGGAAACAATGAAGAAGAAGATGAGAATGAGGACTCAGGATTTGGTTCCAGAATATTGAGTTGTTTAGGTTCACCTTCCACAGAGAGTAATCCAAGCCCAACCTCTAATGCCACTGCAGTCCCACCAACTTCCCAAGCTGCTAATATTCTTCCTCTCAGGGTGCCTCCACTGACCCTACCCTTCTGGCTAATTTTCAGAAAATGACCAATGCAATGACTCACCTCCTTCATCTTTCTCCTTAACTTCATTTCCCAACTTGGAATGCATTTCCTGGTTGTTGATGCTCCCTCAAGTGGAGATATTATTCTAGGTATTGAATTCCTCCATTTCTGGAACCCTGAGGTAAATTGGCAATTGGTATTGATCAACCCAAGGCACCAACCAACTTTGGATTTTTCCCCTTCTGTTGAGCCCTATTTGGCAACCACTTAACTTCTGCAAGTAAATCTACAGATCCCTACTCCTGTCCCCTTTTCATAATCTATGCAACCACAAAATGTTTCCTTGATTTCAACAACTATCTCTGTGAATTGGATATTATTTGGACATTCTCTGAAATTATTGGTGGATATAGAGGATTATCTAACTATTCAAATTTTTGCGCATGATTATTTCCACTTCTGACTCTGGCCCAAAGCAGACCTCTGCAGAAGGTCTAGATGAAGATGAGGAAACTGAATAAATTGAAAATGTGAGGTAGAGAGTTCCAGAAGCTTAACATGCCTTTTTAGATTTTTTTTCCAATTTCAAAGCTGATAAACTCCCTGCTCACCGTGCTAACAACCACCATATTGAACTGGAAGGCCCTTTTCCTCCAGTTGGGCCTAACTACTCTCTCATTCATCAGGAGAAGGAGGACCTACAAGCCTATATAGCGGAAAATATAGAAAAAGGTTTCATTTGCCCCAGCACTTCAAGAAATGGTGCACTTTTCCTCTTTGTGAAAAAGAAGGATGGTGGTTTTCAATTTTGTGTTGACTATTGCAAGCTTAGTGCTGTTACTTGAAAGAATCAGTATCCTATTCCTCCATTGACTCACTTATTAACAGTATTCTCCGGCTTAACTATCTTTTCTAAAATTGACCTCAGGGGTGCTTATAATATAATTTGAATCAAAGAAGGGGATGAAAATCTTACAGAATTCAGAACTAATTTTCAAAGTCATGAAGATTTGGTTATGCAATTTGGACTGACCAATGCTCCAGCATCTTTTCAATGTCTTGTTAATGAAATTTTTGGAGGACTTCTAACCATCTATGTGGTGGTTTACCTCAATTAAATGCTTATTTTTTCCAAGAACTTAAAAGAACACACAGATCATGTGGGTGAAGTTTTGAACAGACTTTGGAAAAACAAATTATATGCAAAAGCTTCTAAGTGTGAATTTCATGCCTCCTCAGTGGATTACTTGGGCTACATGATCTCTAGGAACGATATTTAAATGGAGAACATCAAGTTCCAAAAAATCTTGGATTTGCCAGCACCAAAAAACAAAAAGTCTTTGCAGCAGTTCTTGGGTTTTCCTAATTTTTATCACAGGTTTATCATTAACTATTCCAGAAATTTCTATCTCCTCACTTCTCTCACTGGTTGAGACCCCATCTTTCCTTTATCTCCAGGGGCTTTACAGCAGTTTGAGGAACTCAAACCAGCCTTTATCAAGGCTCCTATCCTCAGAAATTTTGACTTTTATTTACAAACATTTCTGGAGACTGTTGCCAGTGACTATGCCCTAGGGGCTGTTCTCACCCAAGTCTCCCTTGTTGATCCAAGCACCCAATTGCTTTTTGCAGCAAAAAATTGGGCAGTGCTGAACTGAACTATGAAATCCATGATAAAGAGCTCTTATCCATTGTGTGGGCTATCAAGATCTGGAGAGCTCACCTCCTCAGTCGTACCTCTCCCTTTGAAGTTCTCACTGATCCTTTATCTCTAAAATATTTTATGACCTCTAAAGTCTTGACTTTTTTCCAAGCCTGTTGGGCTGAATTCTTATCCAAATTTGACTTTAACATAGTCTAAAGACCTGGAAAGCACTCTATAGTGCCTGATGTATTTACACGTCAAGAAAACCTTTATCCCAAGGGGGAGATGCCCTATGCAGAAAAGAACCCAGCAAATGTCAAACCAATCTTGAAACAGACTTACTTTGAAACTTCTAGAATTTTCTTCACTTCCTCAAAACAGGTTGATGGACACTTGGAAAACTTGATTCAATCCCAGATCTCCAACAAATCAACCCAACAGATTATTCAGAAGCTAAATAAAAAGGCAAAAGTGAACATTTATTTTATAGATCCAGAAACTGGCCTTCTTATCTTTCAGAATAGAAAAGCAATCCCCAAGGAAGATTAACAGCTCCAACTTGAAATACTTTGACAACAAAAAAATTACCCACTTTCTGGTCACCCTGGACAAGAAAAGACAATTGATCTAGTCAAAAGAGATTTCCATTGGGAAAATATGACTTATTTTATCAAATATTATGTTTCTTCTTGTTACCTTTTCAGCAGAAAATAAACCAGTGAGCACAAGAAATTTAAACTCCTTCAACCCTTACCAATTCCAGAATCTCCCTGGACTTCACTCTCCATGGAATTTATTTCACAGCTGCCACTATCCAATAGATTTTAATCAATCTTTGTGGCAGTTGATTGCTTTTCAAAAATGTCTATCTTTATTAAAGCCAGAACTTATATCTGCTCTGTGGAGTTAAATAACCTGCTAATCTCCCATTTATTTACTAAACATGGACTCCCAACTGATACTTTCAGTGAAAGAGGATATTTATTTGTTTCTTCTTTTTGGAAAAATGTGTGTGAAAAATTACAGATAAAAAGAAATCTCTCCACAGCTTATCACCCTGAAACAGACAGTCAGATGGAATGGGAAATTAATATCCTAGAACAATTTCTTAGGATGTATGTCAGTTATCACCAAGACAACTGGGATACCTGGATCCCTCTTGCTGAATTTGCCTACAACAATTCCACCCACACCTCTACTAAGCAATCTACTTTCTTCACCATTTATGGACAACACCCCAATTTTTACAGCCTAAATGTAGTTGAAAATCAAACTTCCAGTCAATATATTAATTAGATTCACCAAAATTAGAAACAACTAACAGTTGAATCAGAAAGGTCAATTAAAATCAATAAGAGATATGCTGAACTTAAAATAACTGCTTTTCCTGAATCATTTTCTGTTGGAAAAAAGTTTGGCTTTCTTCTAAAAATATAAAAACTAACTGTCTAAATCATTAGCTTTCAGAGAACTGGTTAGGCCCTTTTTTGATTACAGAAAAGATTGAAAAAAAATTGTTTAAGCTTCAAATCCCTCAAAAATGGTCCACTAGACACCCAGTGTTCCATTCCTCCCTGCTAAAACCTTACCAGGCCAACTCTTTATCTTCTAGGAACCAACCACAAACTGAAAAATTCAAAATAGATGGGGAAGAAGAATGGGAATTGTATCAAATATTAGATTCCAAGATAAAGAGGGGGAAGTTAAATTATCTGGTTGAGTTAAAAGGCTTTCAAGATGACAAGTAAAGCACTACCTGGGAACCTTAACCCAATCTTACCAAATGCCCCACTTGACTTGAATATTTCCACAAACTCTACCCTTCAAAACCAAAAAATACTTAAAATAAACAAAACCCTCTCTCAAACGTTTTTATATGAAGAAATAATATCCTGGATTTCATGGGAAATTATCCAAAGGTAACAAAAACCAGGAACTATTTCATTATTTCAGAGAAGAAAGCACAAGCAGAAGTTGGAAAGGATTGAAGAAGACATTTCCATACAAGGAGTGGAAATGAAACAGGTTAAGAGATACTTCAACAATGAAAATGGTAAGACCTAGCACACACTTTGGATAAAGATGATAAGGAATCTTATGATGATTAGATGAGACAGATGTTTACAAAAGATAAAGGAGTTAGTTATTGCACCAAATTACTTGGATTCCTCTTTGATGAACTGACTAGTTCATTTGCTTCTTGATCTTGAATGACAGATTTATGAGTCAGAAGAGATTATAAAAGTGAAATTCTGGTGAGAGAAGAAGAAGAAGAAGAAGAAGAAGAAGAAGAAGATCTTTGCTGGTTCTCCCTTTAACAGAAATCAGAATACTAGCCAGATGAATATGCAAAATTCATCTTATCCCCGCGTGTGTCACTTTAGGTGTTTTTAGGAAAGAAAATAACTGTAGAGGACTCAAGGCAATAAGGAGATAAAAGAAAATAAAATAGAAAATAAAATCAATAAAAATAAAATGAATATGGATAACAGCACTCTTTCTATCTCAATCATTCAATTCCAACATTATATAATATAACAAATATTGAATTTATTTCTTTTCTCCTTGTATCTTCTCTAATTGAAAAAAAAACTCATTTAAACAAAATATGAGCCTTCTCTGATTTTCTTAGCCAACTCAACCTTAATAGTATCAAACTCTTTTTATAAAAAAAACCATAATGAAAAATAAAAAAAAATCTCCTAGATAGCCTCATAAATAATTTCTTCAAATTATTTTACTCTAGAAATCCAAGTATTAACTATTTTTAACTTTTTAGATTCATAAGAGTTAGGAAACCTTACAGAAGTACCTATATCATAATTAATACCAGCCAGACCTAAAATATCTAGCAGTCTTTTCTCTATCTCCATACTTCTTTTCTTTCTAGCCTCTATAAAACCAAAATTTTCTTTCCTTATCTCAGAACCCCATCCTTTTTTCAATCCTTCCTGCAAATTAGAATTTAAAGTTTTAGAATTTTTTTTATAAATCTCAAATAATTGATTTACTTGATCTTCATTCATAACTGAATCTTCCCTAAATCTATTCCCTGTAACACTACCTTCCATCATCTCCAATAATCTCCCTCCATTTTCCAATTCTTCCAACCATGCTTCTGAAACATTTCTCCTACCAAACCCACTTCCTTCTCCTACTCTTCCAACCCCTTTCTTCTTTTTTTTCCTGTCTTCCACCACTTTCATCTTCACCTCTAAGTCCTTCATCTTCTTTCTAAGGTCTTCCAACTACAGAGAATCATCTGATCTTCCCCCCTCTTACACAATGGCCTCTCTTGTCTCCCTTCCTTTCCCTTTACCTACCTCTGTTTCTTTTTTTTTGTTCTTCTCTAAGTTCTTCCACCTCACTCAACCCCATCTCCAAACTCCCCTCTGTGTCAACATTGGATTTGACGCTTTGAAAAATCCCTTCAATGCTTCAATGATTGACTTTGAAAATTCCATGTACTGGTAAAAAACTTTGATGGCCCAATTTGACAGGTTTTGATTGAATCCTTGGAATGTGAGGGGCCAAATGGGCGCTTCAAATGCCTCCTTTGATACTTTGATTGATGGCTTCAACGGGATTCACCAACTCCAATACATTCCTATTCTCCACTCCCTTTGACGGGAATTTGATGACCTCATCATCTTTATTTCTGTGGAGAGTTCCCCACCTTATAAAGGCCTTGTCACGCAAAATTGACAAGCCATCCAGGGCCAATCATCCAGTTAGACACAAATTCTCCCTTTTGGCCTGAGTCTTTCTCAATCTTTCCTGAATCAGTTGAACTAATAAAACCAAGAATCAACAACCTTTAAATCCTAACAGCCTCAACAAAGTACTGAAATGACGCTGCAGTCAGACTAGAAGAACAAGCCAAGTTCCTTTCTACCCTTCTTTTCCATTTCACAGGCTCTTCCATACTGCCTAAAACTTTCACATTTGGTGGAGTTGTGCTTGATTCTGGTAGTACAGATCCTTTACATCTTGATACATCTGTCACAACTAAGAAAGTATTGTTGGACTGGATAGTAGTTATTGGTCTTCTCCATGGTGTAATTTGGTGTAGGTGATCTGTTGAAGGAAGATATAGATGGTAATGGGGTAGATGGTGGTGATGGTTTTGGATATGGTGAAGGAAATCTCAAATTAGACATTGCTGAAGGAAAATGGACTGGATGACCTCTTCAACCTGGTCTTTTTATGGTCATCAGTAGATGCCCTCCTTTTCACCAGGGGGTACTTTCAGACTGACAACTAACTCAGTCTAAGCTCAGAAAACTCAGAGAAAACTCAGTCTAACTCTCAGGCCTAATCTACTTACCAAGGAACTTCAACCTCAGGGCTCAGGAGAATTATATCAATATATCTCCAGTAACTATATACCTCAGGATCTTCATGCAGTACATATCTACATATAGTCTAACCTCATAAAATATGCATATAGACTCCCTAGGCTTGCAAACACTTAATCTCTCAGGTCTGCACATACTCTAACCTTATTAAATCTGTCTAACCCATACTCTGTCAGGGTTTATCCTTTGGGAATCCTTATGTATATCCCCTTGGAAATTGTCCCATACTCTGTCTACTTAGTACATAGTGTCATCACCTCCATGTACACTGTAAATCTTTCAACTGCACTCTCCCAAATTAGACAGCTCAGACCTGTAACCTTGCCCCAATGTCGAAGAAGTCTAAGCTAATGTAGTAGGCTACCTGATCAGCCCTCTCTGTTACCTAGACTACTCCCTTGTCATTTCATATGTAGTCTGAGCCCCAACAAAATGCACCTCTGTTGTAGATCCAGCACTTGTCTATTTAAACTGGCCTCCTCTTCCTCCTTTCTGATTGTTCCACAAGAAATCAGTTTACTACTTCTTACTAGGAATCCATCCCAGCAAGTATCAACAGCACCTTACCTCCAATTCATCCTACTCTGCTCCTTGTAGCATCTCCCATTATCCTTTCCCCCAATCATACTGAGAGTAGAGTCCCCTTTGTGCCAAGCCCTGCTTGCATGTCAGCGGTCCTTGTGATACAAACCTCCCCCAAGAAATTAAATAATTTCTCAGGAATTTGATTGATGTAATTCAATTTTGGACCCTAAAATCAAAAGGTACTTAGTTAAAATCCTAATCTCATTGAAGAAATTGATACCCACCAAAGATGAGCTTCTGTTTGATTCCTCCATTTCTTCTTCTTCCTCCTTCAAAAAGGATTCTGAATCCAAATGAAGGGACCCTGATGAACTTTTATTCTCTTCCACTGAACTTTCAAATTGAGGTGAAGATCCTTCCTTGGGCTACAGAACACATTTTCCCATCATTTCATGAAACCATAAAAATGAACTCTCAAAATAAAATACTTACTATCTTTGGTCTTTTTGGATCCCTTTTAAAAATTCTTTCCCTCTTAAGTTCTCTTTCAACATTTTCACATTTTGAAAGTTCACAACGAGTACCTCTCAATTTTGGCTTACTGCAGCTGGAAAATAAGGCCTTTGGCTCAAGCTTTGGCTTGGCAATCAGAGTTGCTGTATAATTGACCACTGCCTTTCAAATCTCCAATCTAACTTGTTGAGGTTTTCCCATAAGCATGTAATTTAACTTGTTGAAAAATTGGTATTTTTCAAGCACTTGATCTGTGTCATTCTTTCAAAAATAAAAAAATAATTAATCTATCAATCCTATATTTTCTGTCAATCCTAAAATTGGTACCCTTCAAGAAACCAAAAAAACCAACTTACTTCATTGGAAAGGTCATAGTCTAACCTCCACTGAGGATGACCATCCTCAGGCACAAAGTATCCTCTTGATGCTAGTATACACCTAAAATGTGGGAAAACAGCAAGCCCATTTTTTTTGAATAAGACTTTGAGCACACCTTTCCATCATGGTTGCACTTTAACTTCTCAAATTTTTCACCAATGATTTTGATTGCCTCAATTGACAATTTGTAACCCAAAGGTAAAGGTTCTTTTCAAAGAACAGTTCCTAAATTTATTCCACATTTTTTAAGGGATGCAGGCACTTATTGGATTTGGCTTTAAATTTTTCCTTCCAGGTGTTTCCCCACATCCAAAATCTTTCCCAAAGATCCCGCAAGTAATTACTTGAAATTAGCTTGGGCCCCTTCTACCCAAGATAATGTTTTAGCTCAAAAGTATGGGTTGAAATAAGTCTACACTGTTACAAATGTCTCTTTGATGAGGAAAATTTTATTTTCCTTATACTTGAGCACATCCTCATGGTCTTTCAAAAAACACTGTATAGAAGTCTCAACATCAGAATTCTCAGCAGAGATGAACAGAAGAAGGAGTAAATTGGCCTAATCTGAGTTCCACATCATTGAATTCTTCCTCCCCCTTGGTTTTAGAGGCTCCATAATTTTCCCACACAGTCATAAAATTTTGCCATCCTTCATTGTAATTACTGATGCAAAATTTAAAATTTTCTTGAATATTTTTAGACAAGTGCCAGGAGCACAACTGTCTGGATTACTCAGGGAGCCTATGCTCAACAGCAAAAATCAGTAATTTTTCATGGTCCATCACCAAGACTTTGGGAAGCCTCTTGGGATCATAAGCCAACTCCTTTGACGCATTCACAGCCAAACTGTAGAACTCATAAGTTTCTTTTTTTATAAAAACAAAATTCTTTTTGAAATTTTTCTTGTTGGCTGTCATTCCTTTTCCTGCTAGCATAAGCCCAATTGGCCAGAAGGTATTGATCTTGGGCAAAGTAGTTCTCTGGTTTTTGAGCCATCTGCATCCAATTGAAAAAATATGAATTGTGACAAGAACGTGGAATTCCAGCATGGAGGGATATGAACTTCTTGTTGTTATCACAAAAAATTTGTAGTGCCATAGAATATCTATAAAAACAGATAAAAAATATTTGGTCAGTGTGTTACCAAAGGTTTTATCAAAGGCTTTGGAAAAGAAATGAATCAATTTCCTATTTTTCCAATTAAAATAGTGGCTTCCATCTAGCTTGAGTTTTTGACTCAAGGGGATAGTGGTTCTATCAACAAAACCAATGCAAACAGGAAATCCTTCAGTATATATAACTTGATATATATCCTTGTATTCTTCTTTGGTGGTCCAACAAAGGACTGGGCGGTGGAAAAATAGGATAGCAATGATGAATCTTTTGGGGAATAAGTCAATTGTTCCATAACATACTGATAAAATATTTTCTAATTGATGAATTGCTGTTCCATCTCCATTTGATCCCAACATACAAAGAGAAACAGCCAGTTGGATTGAATTGAGGGTTCCCAGAATTTTTCTGGAAGATGCGGTGGTCTTCAATAATCTCCAAAGGTTTCATGAATGAAGGCAATAAAGTTCAGAACAGTTTCTTGAATCTTATGCTGGTGAGGAGATGAAGCTTTTGCCTTTCACACATAGTTTTGTGGAAAGTCTGTCTTCTTGGAACCATTCATTGCTTTTCCAATAGAGAATTCAAAGCTAAACAATTTGATTCCATATTGGAGTCTGAATCAGATTCAAATAATAAAAAAAGTTAATAAAAAAATTTCAGTCAGCATTTTTGCATTTTCAAATTGCTTCTGGGAAGTTTGATTGGACATGTTGTGAAAGATGGTGATATAATGTGGGGTGATGGGATGATGATGGGATGTATGTTATGTGATGGAGATGAAACTATGGAGTTGAGAAGCAATGGAGATGAGATGTGTGTGATGCAATGGAGATCAGATTGGTATGGATTTGCTTAGGTGGAGGTGTGGGAGGGCTTTTGCATGCCATGGATGGTGGATGGATGATGTTACATAAATGGCAGATTTCAAACATGAAATCTGCCATTTCCATAAAACACACGAGTTAGGGGTTATGTGTATTTCAGAAACCTGCCATTAAAAATGGAGGGTTTGGTAAAAAAAATGGCAGGTTTTCTAACTCTGATACGCCCTATTATTAGGTTTTATCAGTCAAAAAATCAGCCATTTTTTTATTTCAGGATTCATCCAAATCTTCCATTTTACATCTGAAATTAAAAAATCCCCCCAAAAAAAACTGATTTCACATCAGGTGTTCCAAAATTTATCTGCAAACAAGTGTTTTTTCCAATCATATAAATAATGGTAACCACACCCTCAAACACATGTTGGAAAGCATCATAACCCCATTTTTTACAATTAAATCAAAACTTAAACTCATTTTAGATCCCCTCAGCTTCTGTACACACAAACCACTCCACTATCTTGTACCTCCTCCATTAATCTCCAAACTCACCCTCACATTTTTAAATAAATTATCATACATAACTAATCATTTCATTGCCCATAATCTTTGTTTGAGGAAAATGGCTACCCAGAAACCTCAAGCCATTTCATCCAATCAAAAATACCCAAGGAAATAAAAAATTGAAAATCCTTTTTTTCCATCCACTTCCAAATTTATAGTTCAACTAAAGAAAGCTGATCATATCATTCTCTTCAACTGGATTGAAAATCCTGCTCACTAAGATTCATTTTTGGGGCCAAAAAGAAAAATTTTGTTGGACAACCTCCATATCATAACCTTAATGGTTATATATTGATTGAAAAATATCTAAGGAAGAAAAAAAAAGGTAGGCTTGATTTTCAATAAAACAATATGAGGGAGAATTTCAAAAAATATTAGAAAACACAAAAAGACAATTTCTTGTTCATCTCCACTGAATTTGGAAAAAAAACAATAAAGCCAAGTAGATCAACTTGGTGATAGATAAATTAGAATTTGTTTGCAATTTAAAAATCAGATGGATTATTGGAAAAAAATCAAACATAACCCCACTAGCATATTTTGATTCCAAAAGATTCAAGTCCATCTCTTCTGAAGATATTGTTACCAGTCCTAAAGTTAGTAATAGAAATGAAAAGTAATCCCTGGAGAACTTTGATTTTCCAGCACCTGATAAAAAGGATGTGACTCTAAAAATATCTTTCACAATCAAACCCACATCAACATATCAAAATAAGTCAAATTTTCACTTGAATCCACCACCTTCTTCTTTGGATCAATAAATTCCCTAATTTTATGATTAAATAAGGTCATAAACATTTCAGAAAATGATGTAAATTAGAGAAATACTCTCAAAATTAACTGATCTCCTTCACAATCAAATTCAACTCATTTCATTATTAATCTTCTTATTGATTATCTTATTGATGGATAATAAATGGTTTTTTGTAAACAAAATGTACACTTTACTTGAGAAATAGAATGCTTAAGCCAATGGGATCTCCCAGATAACCCTCCAAAAATATTTATGATTTTCAGAAAGAGTTTTACACAGAAAAGGGAAATCAGAATTCCTCAAATTTCTTTAAAGCTAATCCAAAAATAAATAAATAGAGCTGAAAAACCACAATTTTGAGAGGTTTTGAAGATATCACAGAAAAAAAACAATCAAGAAATATCCTTTAATAAAAAGAATAGTTGAGCACATGCATTGGTAATGATAAATGGAGCTCACTTTGAAATTAGCTAGATCAAAGATTTAAGTTGAGAAATTTTATTTTGAAATGATAATTGGTGCAATCACAAATTGATTGAAAAGAAAAATGCAACTGTGAGGTTATAGTTCAATAAAAAAATGATACAGAATAGGGAATATCAAAGTTAGCAAAACGGCCATTAGAAAACCACCATTTTTTTTACCAAACCCGCCATTTTTAATTTTGGGTTTCTAAAATACACATATCCCCTAACTGGTGTATTTCAAAATGGTGGGTTTCATGAAAATGGTGGGTTTCATGAAAATGGTGGGTTTCATGAAAATGGCGGGTTTCAAACATTAAACCCAACATTATCATCTATCCACCATCCATGGCATGCAAAACACCCACCCATACCTCCAACTCATCAGATCCATACGCATGAAACACATCTCATCTCCATTGCTTTGCCTCTCCATCACTTCAGGTCTCCATATGTCACTTCACATCTCCATTGCTTCACTTCTTCATTGCTTCACATCTCCATCACTTCACATCTCCATTGCTTCACATCTCCATTGCTTCACATCTCCATTGCTTCACATCTCCATTGCTTCACATTTCCATCACATCACACACGTCCCATAATCATCACATCACCATCTTTCTCAACATGTCTAATCAAACTTCCCAGTAGCATGTTGAAAAAGAAAAAAAACTGACTGAAATTTTTTTGTTATTTGCCTTGGATTCAGACCCCAATTTGGAATCAACTTGGTTGGCTTTGAGTTCTCTATTGGAAAAGCAATACATGGTTCCACAAAGACACACTCTCCACAACCCTATGTATGAAAGGCAAAAGCTTCACCTACTGCCTGACTTAAGCTTCCAGCAAATGTTCCAAACTTTATTTCCTTCTTTCATGAAACGTTTGGAGATGATTGAAGACCACAACATCTTCTAGAAAAATTTTTGGAATCTTCAAAGCAATCCAGCTATCCAACTGGCTGTTGCTCTTTGTAGATTGGGATAAGATGGAAATGGAGAAGCAATTCATCAGTTAGAAAATCTATTCTCAGTCAGTTATGGATCCATTGAATTATACACCAAAAGAGTCATGATTTCTGTCCTATCTTTCCATTGCTTGCTCCTTTGTTGGCCAACTAAAGAAGACCGCAAGGAGATATCTCAAGTAATGGAGACTGAAGGCTTTCCTGGTTGCATTGGTTTTGTTGATGGAACCACCATCCCCTTGATTCAAAAACCCAAGCTAGATGGCAACCATTATTTTGATTGGAAAAAAAAGGCAATTGATTCATTTCCTTTGCAAAGCCTTTGATAATACACTTACCAAAGGTTTTTTATTGTTTTTTATAGATACTCTGTGGCACTAAAACTGGTTTGTGATAACAACAAGAATTTCATATCCCTCCATGCTGGCCTTCTGTGTTCTTGTAATGATTCATATGTTTTCAATTGGATTCAGATTGCCCAAGAAGATAACTACTTTGAACAAGATCAATAAATTCTGGCCAATTCAGCTTATGCTAGTGGGAAATATGTGGTTTCAGAATACTGAAATGTTTCAACCAATGATAAAGCCAAAACTGATTTCAACTATCATCTTCCCCAATCACAAGTTTGGATTGAGCATGCCATAGGAATCCTGAAAGGAAGATGGGCAAGCTTATGTGAGATTCAAAACCAGCTTTAATCTTCCAAAGACATTAAGTTCCTCATCAACTGGATTATCATTTGTGTAATCCTACACAACCATCTTTCCAACATCAAAGATGAATGGGACAAAATATTTGAAGAAGATATTCCCAATCCTCCACAAGTCATCCCAGCCTCATCTTTGACCATGAGAGAGCAAATTCTACCCCTCACACTTGCTCACTTTGATGAGTAGCATTGGGTTTTTAAATAGGTAAAAAATAACATCACCAGATTTTCTTGGTTTTGGTTGTTTAACCCAGAATCCTAGTCTGACTCTCCTTTTTTTTTCTTTTGTTTGGTGGACTTAGAAAAAGATCAGAACCATAACTTCCAAAGCACCCACCTCACCACACCAAAACACTGGTCCAATCCTCCCTCCTCCTCACAAAACCTTCACCTCACCAAACCAAACCACCAGTCCACACCTCCCTCCTCCTCACCAAACCACCTCACCATCCACCTCCACCTACCTCCAAGTTCACCCGGTCATCCTCCTCCTTATTCTTCTTTTCTCAGTGCCGCAGGTACGCCCCCCCTCCTCCTCCTTTTACAAGTTCCAGGCCGTTCATCCCTCCTTGCTCAGCCCCACCAGTAAGAACCCTTTCTCAGCACCACTGGAAAGCACCCCCCTTCCTCCTCATCCTGCTCTCCTTCTTCCCCCTCCTCCTGCTCCCAATCTTCCCCAACAACCACCTTGCCAGGCAATTGGAAAGCAATCAATCAATTGCTTGTGGGTTGATTGATTGTTTGACTGGCAAGCAATCAATTAATTGCTTGCCAGTCAATTGATTTTTTAAATGGCAAGCAATCAATTGTTTGCTTGCAGATTGATCAATTGGTCAAATGGAAAGCAATCAATCAATTGCTTGCCAATCAATAAATCAGTTAAACAGCAAGAAAACAATTGATTTCTTGCCAATCAATTGAGTGGTTAACCGGAAAGCAAACAACCAATTGATTGACCAGCAAGCAAGCAAATGGATTGACCGTCAAGCAAACAATGATTGATGAATTGATTGGCAAGCAAATGGTTGATTGCTTGCCAATTGAACAACCAGTGACTTCCCCCCCCTTCAGCTCCTCCTCCTCCTCCCAGCTCTTTGGAAGTTGACTGACTTTCTTTTTTTTTTTTTTTTTTTTTTGGTAGGAAATTACTGGTAATGTTCTTGTTATTTTCTATGTTAGCTGATCATCTAAGTGGTTTCTACTGGACTGATGATTGTTTTTTTTTTATTTTTTTATTTGTTTTATTTTTTTGGTAGGAGAATTTCTGTTGTTGTTTTTTTTATTTTCTATTTTTGTTGATCATCTAAGTGCTTTATACTGGACTAATGACTTTTTTTTTTGCTTTTTGTTTATTCAATGCAATTCAATTGGAAATTCCACCACTTTGACCACCCTTTCTTGGTGGCCCAGTCTTCATCCACCAAACTCAAAATGTTACAACTAATGGATTTCCATCAAGATCCTCACCATAATCAAAGTATATGGTTGGGAGGGAAAAAGATGGAAGGAGATAGTTTGAAAACCATACAGAGAAGTGGGAAGAAAAGGGCTCCCAAGAGAAGGAGGTCTCAAATGCAGGATTCTGAAATTGCATTGGAAGTGACTGAGGAAACAATTAATGAAAAGGTTGTTTGGTTTTCATGCAAACTACGTCCCTTGAACCTTTATCCATCCATTGTCAAGAAAATTCAAAAACCCACCCCTGAAGAGTTGGAACAGGCCAAGCAGAAGATCAAACCGTTCCATTTCTTCAGCTCTGTAAAATTGTATGTTCAAGATCAATCGGATCACAAGTCTATGGCTTCAATCATCAAATTCATCCCTTTGAATGATCTCTCTGAGAAAGAGAAGAAGTAAATCAACTCAGTAACAACATTCCTTCACAAATAAAAAAAATGTCAACACTGTTGGTCCCTCAAGATCTTGGGGTGGGAAAATGTTGGTAATTTGATTGGAAAAGTTGATTGAGCCTTCTGAACTATTTCAACAATATTTGAAGAAAGATGCTGTCAGATCCTCCCCTAAAGAGTACTATTTTTTGAGCCTTACTTCTGCTAAGGTCTATCATATATTGGGAAATTTTTTTTGAAAATTATCCAAACTTGCATTCAATTACAACTGTGAAGCTATGATGGACAACAACATCCCTTCCTTCTCTTCATTTGAATTTTGATCTTGCCTTACTGCTTTTGAATGCTCACCTCACATCACATTCAACTCAGACTCCTTCTAAAACTTTCCCCATATTGACAAAGGTGATGTCTCTGACTATTCCTTTTTACTTGTGGTCACAACCAAAAAATTGAATGGACAACTCATTGACAACAAGGATGAATATCAAGTATCCAACAGCCAATTTGTGTTCCCAGACTTGGTATTTGGGATTTATTTCAAAAAAGGGGTATTGTGAAAATGGTTTGGGGAGCAAACAAGTACAAACACTGTACTTTTCCTGAAGCGGATACTTCCACCCATACTAGGATAGCCATGTCCATGCAAATAAATAGAACAACTTAGAAAACTAGCAAGTAGTTGGCCAGTGGCCAACTATATCTTGGGAAAAAAATAAAAATAAAAATAAAAAAGATTTGTTCATTGGTGGTGTTAAAAATACTCTCAAACGTTGTTGCAATCAAAAATAATTTATTTTGTTTATTTTTGAAATTTTTATCAAAGTAAATATATTTAAAACACAAGCAATCAAGTAATTTCCTTTATTTCATCCACAGTTCTACTGCTACCAATGCGTGCCATGGCTACCAATAACCTATCTTTTTTGTCTGTGTCTAGCCTTTCCCTCTCATTTTTGAGTTGTTCTTGCTCTTGATCCGTCTCCTTTTCCTCTTTTTGAAACTCCAGCTTGGCCTGTTTGATTTACCACTCAGAATCCAACTTGTTTGGATGAGAAATACTCTCATCTTTCCAATTTTGAAAATCAATAGCAAGTTGAAAATCCCACTTCTCCTTTTCAAATTGAATTTTTTTGGATTCTATTTGTGATTTCACTGTTTTTTGGAGGGGAATAGGAATGAGCTTCATTTTTAAAGCAAGCAAAATCAATCAATGAACTTACTTGAATCTTGCTTCTCCATGATATCCTCAAAGCCAGAAAAATTTGAAGTGTTTCTCCGCTTTTTACAGCTATTAGGGTTGAGGTTGATGGAATTGGACACCTTTTGCTTTCCCTTTGCAGAGGAGGTTTGTGTGGGAGCTTTGTCACTCTCATTCAAAGGGGATGCAGGAGGCCCCATTGGCTTGAGTTTTTGGCCAGTCAGCAATGGATGAGGCTGTTATTTTACAATATAAATCAGTTGGAATTAACCAGACAGAAGAGAAAAGAACTTGGGTGCTTCCTTGAGCAGATGTTGATGGTAGTGACAATACAGGAAGAACTTGCTCCTCATTGGCCAAGTTGTTAATTTCTTGCACCCCAAGAAGAGAGCAATCCAAAGAAGGAAGTGAGGGGTCCAAGGAAGGGTTTGAATTTTTGATCAATGCTGATGTAGATTTGATTGGAGCTGATTCTGTTGGAATATCATCCTCCACATCAGATTGGGGCCACTCATAGGTTTCATTTGGATCATCATTGTGAGGCTGAGCATCCACATCCTGTCCTCAGCATCCACTGAATCTGATTGTTGGGAATCAAAAATGGCTAAAGGGGTGATATTTGCCTTCTTTCCAAATATTTTATCCATTTGAACATAAAAAGGACAAATGGAGTCCAACTTATTAACCACTGAGTTGATTCACTTTGCTTTATTGGAGTTGGTGATACCAAAGCTGGTGGATATTGACATTGAGTGGGCTTTTTTGTACTTGGTTTGATAGTTCTTGAATCTCTCCCACATCTGTTTGGATGGAAGATCCAGCCTAACTTTTGTTTTATTCTTGAGTTCATTGGCCATCAGGAGATAACCATTAACCTTAAAGGATGGAGCTTGGCCAATTTGTGTTTCATTGTTGGATCCAAAGTAAGCATTGTAGTTGGATGGAATTTTGAGCCAGTTTACCAGGATGATGTGATCAGCTCTCTTGAGCTGAATTGAGCCTGTGGAAGCTGATGGGGGAGGCTTGTTGGATCCTGAGTTCCTGGGTGATGTTTGCTTTGGTTGAGTGGACTTGCGGGGGAGTGTCACTGAGGGGCCATTTAAAAAGAGTAAGTGGGATGAAGTGATGAAGCAATAAAGCAATGAAATTTAAGATGTGATGAAAGGGGGGATCAAGTGATGAAGAAATGAAGAAATGAGAGGATTTATGTGATGAAATCAATAAAGTGATGAAAGTGATAAAGCAAGGTGAGAGTGATGAAGTGATGAAGCAATGAGAGTGATGAAGTGATGAAGCAATGAGAGTGATGAAGTGATGAAGCAATGAGAGTGATGATGTGATGAAGCAATGAGATGGATGAAGTGATAAGAATACCAATGAGAAAATGAGAGTGATGAATTGATGATGATAGCAATGAAGCAATGAGATTGATGAAGTGATGAGGATAGTTATGAAGCAATTAGAGTGATGAAGTGATGAGGATAGCAATGAAGGAATGAGAGCAACAAAGTTTTTCAATAAGGTTGGAGGATGAAACCAGGGGTGATAATGTGGAATGAGGCGTGTTTGAGCTGTTGAAGGCCTTTAAATACTTCATTTTAAAAAACCCATTTATTTTCATGTAACTTTGACATGTCTTATGTGAAATAAGTGGGTTTTTTAATTTTTAATGGCAGGTTTGAAATGGCAGATTTGGGTTGAAACCCACCATTAAAAAATGGCGGGTGTTTTTGAATTTGATACTTCCTAATGGAATTTGAAACAAGATTATTGAAATTTTCAGAAAGAGGAGAAGCAGAAACATTTACTTTCATCAGAAAAAAAATCAAAATAGTTAATCTTCCATTGCTTGTGTTGGCAGCAAGTGACCCGTTTGAAAAAATGAAAATATTTATCAAAAGTTTGGATTTTAAATATATTTATTAATAGGGTTTGCAGAAAAGAAAAAAAAGAAATGAAAGAATTTTTTATTAATAAACTATTTCAAATCATTTCCTTATTTATGCATAGAAAATTATGGGCTGATTAAATAATGAAATATAATTTAAATATATAGATTATATGTTTATCTAATCATCAATATTTGATCTTTTCAACCTCTCATATCATTTTTTACACTTGTTCAATTTATGTAATTGAAAAATTAATTGGAAATTAATTCCAAAACTTGACACAAGGAAAAAATTTTATTGTATCTTGGATGATTAGTATCCATTTAGAGTCTGTTTTCAAACATAACTTGACCTTAAAACACAGAATTTCACACCAAATACCTCTTTCAATTTCAAATTAACCTGGAAATCCCTTGATGAAAAATTTCCTTCTGCCATATCAAGGTCTTTATCTTTGAGAATTTGATTTCATCCAGATTATTTAGGATTATTTAGCATTTAGATCCAGTAAATTAGGGTTTATTTATTTTAATTGATATCAATGTATGGAAGAATGAAGAATTGATGCATGGTGAAACTTAAAATAGAAGCAAAATCCAGTTCACCATACAGGAAAGGATACACCATGTGAGAAATTTAAGTAAGTTTTTGGAAAAAGGTTTTCTGGAACAATTTAAAAATCCCTGGGGAAAGGTGTTGAAAACTATTATAGATTAAATCAAGTTCTTCCCGGACTTAAACAGATTAATCTGAAGTATTTTCATTAGTTTTCCTCATAATCTTCACCCATTTATCAACTGAAAAATATTTTTCAAACCACTCTACCCCTTTTTATAACTTTCTCCAGCCATGAGCCCAGATTGATACTCCCCATTTTTTAATTTTATTTTTCACTTTTTTTATGTAATTTTTCCTTCTACCAAACAACAAATTTTTCCACCATCCATTTATTTTAGTAATGGGAATGTTCCCAAATGGCATAAATTTCACCTTACAGAAGGCTGGCTGGGATTATGTTACAGCAATGCATCTAACATGTGAAATTTTTTGGTAATGAGAAAGTTGTGTAAAATATGTGATGAATTTATGGGGCTTTTTGGTAAAATTGGAAATTTGGTGGCAAGAAATAAACAAATGATTGGTATACTTCATTTTTGGTTGAAGGCATGGAATTTGGAATTCTTCAGGATCCAGTTTGCCTGCTAAATGGTCCTGAGGCAACCAAAGCTGCTGAATCTATTTGATTAATTGACTCATCTTTTTTTTAATTTTTTCATATTTCAAACTATTCTTGCTTGATCTAGAGGAAAAACAAAACATTATCTTTTTTTATTAATTAGCTCATTTTTTTGAAAGATTTAATGAGGCAGATAAACTTATCCACATCCATTATTAAACTTCAGAAATAAATTGAGTAATAGCTGTCTCTGAATGATTTTCAAGAAAACAGAAGCAATCCCCACATGATTGGATTTAAAAATCAAGGAAAAGCATTTTTTTATAAAATTCAGGAAGATTTTTGGAAAAAAGGGTCAGAACAACAAGACTTTTTTGAAGAAATGGTGAGAACAATAAAATTTTGAAGCAATGATGAAAAAAAATCAATGAAGTTTTGAGGGCAATGAGATTGATTCAAAAATGGTAAAATTTACTCATTGACTTTGAAAAATGGTGAGAGCAACCGGAAGATTCATAAGAATATGAAGATAGTTTGATTTACCATTCTGAAACTTTTACCCTTTCAAAATTCAATTTTTTTAAAAAAATGGTGATTGCATCACAATCAATTAAAAAAATGGTGAGAAATAAAAAGAATAAAAATGAGCAATTGAAACAAGATTTATCAAAAAAAAAAATGGGGAGAGTAACAATATTCTTTAAAACATTGGTGAGGTTGACAAAATTTTTTGGAACAATAGTGACAGAAAACAAATTGTTTAAAAAGGTTTTGAGAGTGACAAAATCTTTTGAAAGAATTTCTGGAGTGAAAAAATTGTTTGAAAAAATGTTGAAAGCAAAGATACTATGTACAAAATTGAAATAGAGTGTGATATCTTGTTTTGAATATTAGATACCTCAATTGAAAATTTTTTAAAAATAAATTGGGTTATTTACCTAATTTTTAAAAAACTAGTGACAGGGAAAATATTGTTTGAAACAATGATGATAGTTATTAGATATTTTCAAACAACAGGGTTTATCAGAATTAGAGAACCCGCCATTTCATTAATGGCAGGTTTTAGAAAAATAACTCAATTTATAACACACCATTAAAAAAACAAAAACACACTTATTTCACATCAGATTTTTCAGAGTTAACTGAAAATGAATGGGTTTTTTTAGATAAAGTATTTAAACTTTTTTGAAAACTCAACCAAAAATTGATCCACATATAAATCCATGTATTGGTCCACTTAATACACCCCTTGTTTCCTCCCTCCTTCTACATCCTACATCATTGAAAAAATCTGATTCATCACTCTCATTAATTCATTGCTCTCATCACTTCATTTCTCTCACAAGTTCCTCACTCTCATCACTTTATTGCTCTCATCACTTCCTCAACCTCATAACTTTATTTATCTCATCACTTCCTCACTCTCATCACTTCCTCACTCTCATCACTTCCTCACCCTCATCACTTCCTTACTCTCATCACTTCCTCACTCTCATCACTTTGTCACTCTCATCACTTTATTACTCTCATCACTTCATCACTATCCCTCTTACTCTTTTTGAATTGCCCCTCAGGAAACCTCCCACTGCAAGTTTGCACAAAAATCCAATGCATCAAAGCAAACATTCAGCAGGAACTGTACAACAAACAATCCTCCCCCATAAGATTCCAAATTTTCAAGTCAGCTCAAGAGAGCTTATCACATCATCCTGGTAAACTGGCTCAAAATTCCCTCCCACTAGGATGCTTGCTTTGGATCCAACACCAAAACACAAGTTGGACAACCACTATCCCCTAAGGTTAATGGTTATCTCTTGGTGGCCAATGAACTAAAGAATAAAACAAAAGGTAGGTTGGATCTTCCATAAAAACAGATGAGGGAGAAATTCCACAACTATTGAGCCAAGTAAAAAAAGGCCCACTCAATTTCAATCTTCACTGGCTTTTGTATCATGGAATTGGATAAAACCAAGGGAATCAGCTTGGTGGTTGATAAGTTGGACTCAATTTTTGCTTTTTGTATTCATATTGATGAAATATTTGGAAAGAAGGCCAACATTGCCCCCTTAGCCAATCTTGATGCCCAAAAATTGGATTCTATTGATGCAGAGGACTTGGCTGTGGATGCTCAGCCAGGCAAAAATGATCCTGATGAAACCTTTCAGTGGCCCCAATCTGATTTGGAGGATGATATTCCACATCAGCATTGATCAACCCTTCAAACCCTTTCTTGGATCCTTCACCTAATTCTTTGTATTTTTCCCTTCCTGGGATGGAAGAACTTAACAGCTTGGCCAATTGGAAGCAGGATATTCCAGTATTTTTGTTACAATGAACATCTTCTCAAGTAAGGAAGAAACTTATTTTATTTTCTTGTTAATCCTGACTGATTTAGAATGTAAAAAACAGCATCATCCTTTCATGATTGGCCAATCACTCAAGCCAATGGGGCCTCCCACATCACCTTCAAATAAGAGTGATGATGTTCCCACACAAACCACCTCTGCAAAGGGAAAGCAAAATGCCTCCAATTCAATCAACATCAGCCCCAATAGCTGTCAAAAGAGTAGAAACACTTCTGATTTTTTCTGGCTTTGAAGGTATCATGGAAAAGAAAGATTCAATTGATTCATTTATCAGATATCCTTGCTTTTGAAATCAAGTACATTGATATTCCCCTGATAAAAACAGTGAAATTAAAAATAGAATCCAAAAACTTGAATTTGAAAAGCAAATGTTGGGTCATCAACTGGCTATTGATGGTCAAAATAAGAAAGCTGAGAGTGTGGCTCATCAAAAAAAATTGATTGCAAGTGGATATTGAAACAGGAAGAGTTAGAGTTTCAAAAAGAAGGAAAGGAGAAGGATTGACAGGAAGATTGACTGGAAAAGGAGAGGGATTTACTGGCCATGGAAAAGAACAATAGTTTATCTGTAGCCATGGCATGTATTTTTAGCAGTAGAACAGTGGAAGAAATACAGAAGATTACTCAATTGCTTGGCTTGTAAATATATTTACTTGGTTAAAAATTTTAAAAAGAATAACACAAAAATTATTTTTGATTAAAAAAATGTTTGAGACCAATTGGTGAAGAAAAGTGGTGACTGAGTTGATGTCCTTCTCCTCTTGCAGGGAGATTTTCTTCAAGGAGAAAAACTCAATTATTGAAATTAGAGACTTTTGATTGGATTCATCAAGAAAAATTAATTTCCCAGAGCTGAAGAAATAGCATTGCTTGATCCTCTCTCTGGCTTTCTCCAGCTCTTTGGGGAAGGGATTTTGATTGGTCTTTTTCTTTTGGGAGAAAATGGCAGGATACAGATCTTAAGGTTGTATTTTTTGTCCAGAACACACAACTTCTCATTAATTCCATCCTCTGCTACTTCCAAAGAAATTTTTTAATCTCTGTTTTGATCCCTCTTTTTCTGAAAAGCCCTATTCTTTTCAAATTATCTCCCATTTTGTTCCCTCCCATCCACATACTTCAATTGGGGTGAGTATCAAGAAAAGATGTGATTCATAGTATCAAATTTGGAGGGCTGTGGGAGAAGAATTGGCATTATGTAAAAAGGGTGAGTTTAGAAGGAACAAGGGGTCAAAGAGCGTGCTGCATTGCATAGAATAAAAAAAATAAAAAAAATAAAAAATAAAAAAAAAAACCATCATTATTCATGTTATAATCAAGGTTGATGATCAACAAAAATTGAAAAAATAAATATAATTGTCAATGATCCTAATCAAAAAAAAATTATCAGTCCAATTTTTTAATCATCATTATCATAGATTCAGGTGGAGGAGGTGGAGGAGGGGGGGGACTTACAAGGATGAGCAATCAATTTTCTATCCAGAAATTGATTTATTGATAGGTGATTGATGGGCAAGAAAGGCTTGCAAAGAGTGAATTGATCAGTCAATCAATTTGCTATCAATTTGTCAATTGAGGGGGAGGTGGTGGAGGGGCCTTTGATTGATTGAGAGAGGAGGAGGAGGGGGAGGGTGGGGGACTTTCAAGGATCGGAAATTGATTTAATATTGATCAATCAATTTATTGATAGTAAATTTATTGAAAAGAAGGGGGTGGCGAATAGCAAATCAATTTGTCAATCAATTTGCTATCAATTGACAAATTGAGGAGGTGGTGGTGGAGGGGGCCCTTGATTGATCAAGAAAGGAGGAGGAGGAGGAGGAGGAGGAGGAGGAGAGAGGGGGACTTACAGTATGATTGATTAATCAATTTTTTAGAAGGTTGTAGTAGTTTAACTGCATGGGATGGATCAATTGATTGAAGGGAGGAGGAGGAGGAAGAGGAGGGGGAGGAGGACTTACCAAGGAGGAGGGGGACCAGGGGGTACTTTGAGGTGGAGGTGGCGGGTGAGGAGGTTTGGTGAGGAGGAGGAAGGATTGGAACAGTTGTTTTTTGGAGGAGGAAGGAGTGGACTGGTGAGTGTGTGGGGTGAGGGGGTTATTTGGTGAGTGGTGATGTATGAGGTGGAGGTTTTTTGAGTTTTTGTCTAATTCCACCAAAACTAATAATAATGATAATAATAATAAAAACATTAGTCAGCCTAGGATTCTTGGTTTAACAACCAAAAAAACAAAGAACAGTGATGCAATTTTTTACCTATTTCAAAAATTCATTTTACTCACCAAAGTGAGCAAGTGTGAGGGATAGAAGATGAGGGAAAAGATGAGAGAGGGATGACTTGAGGAGGATTGGGAATATTGCCTTCAAATATTTTTTACCATTCATCTTTGATGTTGGCCAAGAGTTTATGAATGATTACACAAATGATAGTCCAGTTGATGAGGATCTTCATGTATTTGGGATTCTGAAGCTGGTTTTTCATTTCTGTTAAGCTGGCCCATCTTCCTTTAAGAACACCTATTGCATTTTCAATCCAAAAGCATGATTTAAAGTCTGTCTTCTTGGAACCATGCATTGGTTCTCCAATATAGAATTCAAAGATAAACCATTTTATTCCATTATGAATCAGAGTTAAATAATAAAAAAAATCCATTCAGCTTTTGTGTGTTTTCAACTTGCTGCCTGGAATTTTTACTTTAAATGTTGAGAAATACCGTGATGAGATGATGATGGGATGTGTGTGAAGCAATTGAGATGGGGAGTGATGAATCAATGTAGGTGTGAAGCAACAAAGCAATGGAAATTTGAAGGGATCTAGCAGTGGAGATGTGAAGCAATGAAGAAATGGAGATTTGAGGCAATGCAGATGAGATGTGTGTGAAGAAAAGGAGATGGGAATTTTATGTATTTGCTTATTTGGAGGTATGGATGGGTTTTTTGCATTCCATGGTTGTTGGATGAATGATGATGCATAAATGCCATATTTGATGTCTGAAATCTTCCATTTCCATGAGACCATTTTCAAATACACCAGTATGGAGATATGTGTATTTCAGAAACCCACTAATAAAATGGCGGGTTTGGTCACAAGAAAATGGTGGGTTTTCAGACTCTGATATCCCCCAATGATAAGAGAAAAAATCTTTTTTTAAAAAAAATTATGATACAGTGTGATTTTCAATGCTGTACCTTTTATCCCTTCAAACTTGAATTTCTTGAAAAAATTGTCAGACAGGCAATAATTTTCAAAACAGTGGGGAGGAAGTGTGCTATTCCATTCTAAAACTTTGATACCTTGAAAATGAAGTTTTTTGAAACAATGGTGAGAGTTGAAAATTTTCTTGAAAAAATGGTTGGATAAATGAGACTGTTTGAAACAATTGCAAGAAAGTGTGATCTGCCATTCTGAAAATTTTATCCCTCAACAATTAAATTGCTAGAACTAATGGTGATATCAAAGTGATTTCTTTAAAAATGGAACAAGATGGTGATTCACACTCTGGAACCTTTTATTCATCAATAAAAATATTTTTTTTTCAAAAAATTTTGACAGAGTGAAATCTAACATTCTGAAACTCCAATCCCCCAATTGAAATAAAATTTTAAAAATGGTGAGAGACTGCAATCCATCAATCTTTCTGGCTGTAGGTAGACAATTAATTTTAAAATTGAGATAAGATTGTTTGATCCATAGATTTTTCTCAAAAACTTTTAGTTTTCTGAAACTGATTGGCTTGGATGAAAGTGGAGAAGCTGATGGATAAAAATATCCCAGGGAATAAATGATCATTTTTGGTAGTTTTTTTAGAATTCAGAATAGGGTTCCAAGGTATAAAAACATTAAAAAAACCAGTTTGGAGAATCTAAGAAATGGAGATAGATTAAAGGTTTCTTATGATATATAATTGGGTTTTTTCGATGTGTTAAAAAGATGGAATTCTTAGGTGTACCAAGACTAGTTTTTTTTTTGTAAAGGTTGAGCACCAAGAATGAATCCCAGAGCCTGATGAGGCCTTTTAATTTTAAAAAAAAAGTAAAGAGTAATTTCAAAAAATGATAATTTTATACTTTCTCCTTGAAGCCAAGGTTTTTTGGATTATTTCTCAGTAAATAATCTAGAAAATTGATTTTCTGGATGTATTTTTGGAGGAATTTAATTGTGGATAAAATCAAGCTAGAGTGAAAGGTATAATTCTATCCTGCATGTAAAAAGACAAAAGATGAAATGAAATCAGCATGGAAGAAGGAGGATCAGGAATAAAATCTTGAAATATTTAATACCATTGATCGTTTATTTTGGCCAATAAATTATGAATGATAAAAAATTTGATAACCCAGTTGATTAATATCTTCATGCTTTTTTGATTTTTGGAGCTGGGTCTTCATTTCTTTTATGATAGCCCATTTTTCTTTCAGGAATCCAATATAATTTTTAATTTGGAAGATTTATTTTTGATAAATCATTGTTTGAATATTGTTTACGTTAATCATCAGGAGAAACATTTGGTCACTTTTGAGAAACATAACTACCACTGTCATAATGTTAGTTTGCTGGGAGTTATTTTTTTTGGTCAAAGTAACTATCAGTTTCTTGAATGATATAAATCCAATTGAAAAAATATCCATTCTGAAAATTGGATCCCTCAACAATTCAATTTTTATAAAAAATGGTGAAATTAAAGTTATTTTCTAAAAATTCAAAGAGATTGTGATTCACAATTTAGACCCTTTGATTCTCCAATAAAAAGAATTTTTGGAAACATTTTCACAGAGTGAAATTGGAAATTCTGAATGTATGATACCTCAATTGAAATAAAATGTTAAAAAATGGTAAGAGGGTGTGATCCATCAAGTTTCCTGGAATTAAATAGACCGTTTCAATATAAAATTGAGATTAGAGATTGTAATCCATAGACTTTTCTCAAAAACCTTTAGTTTTCTGGAATAAATTGGCTTGGATAAAAGTGGAGAAGCTGATGTATCAAAAGATCCCAGGTAATAAATGATCATTGTTGATAGGTTGGGTTGAATTCAGAATAAGGTTCCAAGGGATAAAAAAATTGTAGAAACAAGTTTGGGTATTCCATGTAATGGAGAGGAATTTCAGGGCTCTTATGATATACCATTAGTTTTTTTGGATGGTTTTGGAGAATGGGATTTGAGGTTTACCAAGGATAGCTTTTTTGATTTCAAGTTCAAGCACCAATATTGAATCACAGAGCCTGATAAGGTGTTGTAATTTTTCTTTTTTAAAAAAAAGCAGTAAATAGGCACCCCAAAAAATAAAAAATAGATATATTATCCTTGATCACCAAGTTTTGAAGATTATTAGGGTGTATCAAAGTTAAGAAAACCCGCAATTTTTTAATGGCAGGTTTCAACCTGAATCCACCATTTGAAACCCGCCATTAAATATCCAAAAAATTCACTTTTTTCACATCAGATGTGTCAAATTTACCTAAAAATAGATTGTTTTGTTCATATAAACTATTTAAATGTTTTCACTGCCTCAACCACACTTCATTCCAAATCATCACCCTTGGTTTCACCTCAAACCTCATTGGAAAAATTGTACCTCCAACCTCATTGGAAAAATTGTACCTCCAACCTCATCTGAAAAATTTTATTTTCATTGCTCTCATCACTTCATAAATCTCATCTATTTATATCCTCTTTTCTTCATCACTTTCATACCCCCATCACTTCATCACTCTCACCTTGCTTCATCACTCTTATCACACTCTTGCTTTCATCACATCCATCCTCTCATTGCTTCATTAATCTCATTGCTTCATCACTTGATCCCTTCATCACTCTCATTGCTTCATCACTTCATCCCTTCATCCCTTCATCACTTCATCCCTTCATCCCTTCATCACTTCATCCCTTCATCCATTCATCACTTCATCACTTCATCCCCCCTTTCATCACATCCTAACTCTCATTTTTTGCTTTATCACATTGCTTCATCACTTGATTGATTCATCCCTTCATCCCTCTAACTCTTTTTAAATGGCCCCTAAGCAAAACTCCCCCTGCAAGTCCACTCAACAAAAGCAAAAATCCCCAAGGAAGTCAACATACAACAATACCCCCCCATCAGCTTCCAAAGGTTCCAGTCAGCTCAAGATAGCCAATCACATCATCCTGGTAAACTGGCTTAAAATTTGATCCAATTACAATGCTTGCTTTGGATTGGAAAATGAAATACAAGTTGGCAAAGCTCCATCCTCTAAGGTTAATGGTTATCTCCTGATGGCCAATGAACTCAAGAATAAAACAAAAGGTAGGCTTTATCTTTCATCCAAACAGACGGGGGAGCAATTCAAGAACTATTGAGCCAAGTACAAAAAAGCCCACTCAATGTCAATCTCTACTGGCTTTGGTATCACCAACTCTGATAAAGCCAAAGGAATCACCTTGGTGGTTGATAAGTTGGACTCCATTTGTCCTTTTTATGTTAAAATGGATGAAATCTTTGGAAAGAAGGCCAATATCACTCCTTTAGCCTCTTTTGATGCCCAACAATTCAATTCAGTTGACTCTGAGGACTTGGCTGTGGATGCACATCCTAGCACTGATGATCCCACCAAAACTATGAGTGGTCCCAATCAGATGTGGAGGCGGATATTCCAACAAAACCAGCTCCAATCATTTCTACATCAGCATTGACACATCCTTCCTTGGGGACCTCACTTCCTTCCATGTATTTCTCTCTTCCTGGTGTGGAAGACCTCAGCACATTTTCCAATGAGGAGGATTTTATTCCTGTATCACCATTGCCATCAACATCTGCTCAAGTAAGGAGCCAAGTTCTTTTCTCTTCTTTCTGTTTAATCCTGACTGATTTAGGTTGTAAAAAAACAGGCTCATCAGTTCCTGAATGGCCTAAAACTCAAGCCAATGGGGCCTCCAACATTTCCTTCAAATGAGAGTGACACAATTCCCACACAAACCTCCTTGGAAAATGGAAAGCAAAAGGCCTCCAATTCAATCAACATCAACCCCAATATTCATAAAAAGAGGAGAAAAACTTCAATTTTTTCTGGCTTTGAGGATATCATGGAGAAGAAAGATTCAATTAAGGGCATTTATTGATTCTCCTTGCTTTCAAAATCAAGCTCATTCCTTTTCCCCTCGTCCAAAAAACAGTGAAATCACAAATTGAATCCAAAAAACTTCAATTTGAAAAGGAGAAGTGGGATTTTCAACTGGCTATGGATTTTCAAAAGCAGAATACTGATATTTTGTCTCAACAAAAAAATTTGGATGCTAAGTGGCAAATGAAACATGCTGAGCTGGAGTTTCAAAAAGAGAAAAAGGAGAAGTATTGACAGAAAGAGTGACTGGAAAATTGGAGGGAAAGGCTAGCTACAGAAAAAAAAAAGATAGGTTATCCATAGCCATGGCCTGTATTGGCATCAGTAGAACTGTGGATGAAATAAAAGAAATCACTCAATTGCTTGTCTTTTAAAATGTTTGCTTTGATAAAAATTTTAAAAATAAAAACAAAAAAACTTTTTTCAAATACAACAATGTTTGAGCCTATTTTTAACCCCTCCAATGAATTTTTTTTATTTTTATTTAAATTTTTTGGTCTAGAATATATTTGACCAATTTTCAAGTCTTTGCAAGTTTTGAGAGTGGTCTTGTTAATTTGGAAAGACATGGCCATCCTGGTATGGATGGCAGTTTCAACAGCATGAAAATTACAGTGCTTGTACTTGTTTGCTGCCCAAACCATTTTCACAATACCTTTTTCTTTGAAATCAATTCCAAATACCAAGTCAGGAAAGAAAAATTGGCCATCAGATACTTGATATTTTTCCTTGTCTTCAATAATTTGTCCATTTGACTTTTTTCTAGGAACAACAAGTAAAAAAGAATAGCATGAGACATCCCCTTTTTAAATATGGGGAGAGTTGTAGAACAAGAGGTATTTGAAGGTGATGTGAGGGGCGCATTCAAAAGGAGTGATCCAGGGTCCATATTCCAATGAATAGAAAGAGGGGATGTTTTTTTCCAGCATGTTTTCTCTGTTGGAATGGTGTGCCAGTCTGGCTAATTTTTGGAACATTTGGCCTAAAATTTGTGATACCTTGTCAGACATAGGGTTCAAAATGTTAAACTCCTGGTGGAAGATTTAATAGTTTCTGTCTTCAAATACTTTCCAAAAAGCTCAGAAGGGTGCATCAATTTTTGCCATCTAATTGCCCACATTTTCCCACCCCAAGATCTTGAGGGACCAACCGTGTTGACAAACTTTTTGTATTGGGGAAGGAATGTTGTCACAGAGTTGATGTAATTTTTTTCTTGCCCAGAGAGTTTATTCAATGGGAGAAATTTGATTATAGCAAAAAGAGAGTGGCTCTTAGACCAATCAAGAACAACTACTTTTCCAGAACTGAAGAAATGGAATTGTTCAATCTTCTGTATGGCTTGTGCAAACTCTTTGGGGGAGGGTTTTTGAGTTTTCTTTTTGGCAGCAATAGCAGGGTACAGATACAAAGGTTGCAGTTTTGATTGAGACCAAGCCACTCTTTCATCAAAAACATCTTCATTTAATTCCAAAGATATTTCAGAATCTCTCACTTGAGCCCGCTTTTGCCAAAGAGCCCTCTGCGTACCACCTCTCTTTATGTTTTTCAAACCATCTCCTTCCACCTTGATCCCTCCCATGCACCTGCTGCGCTTGGGGTGAGAATCAAGAAGGAAAAGATTGGTTTGATCCCTCTGCTTACCACCTCTCTTTATGGTTTTCAAACCATCTCCATCCATCTTGATCCTTCCCATGCACCTGCTGCACTTGGGGTGAGAATCAAGAAGGAAAATATCTGGTTGTATAACATTTTGAGTGGGGTGGAAGAAGCATTGGGGGTTCAGAAAGGGGGCAGGAGTCAACATAAAAAGGGGTCAAAAGGTGTTTTCATTGCATGGAATCCAAAAAAACAAAGAAAAAAATGATTAGTATGATATAATCAAGAAAAAAAAAAAAAAAAAAAACCATTGGCCAGGCTGGTGCTGGGGAGGGCTTGGTTGGCCAGGCTGCAGGTTGGGGGGCTTGGTCAGCCAGGCTGGTGGTGGGGGAGGCCTTGGTTGGCCAGGCTGAGGGTGGGAGCTTGGTTGCCCAGGCTGTTGGTGGGGGGGCTTGGTTGGCCGGGTTGGTGGTGGGGGGGCTTGGTTGGCTGGGCTGAAGGTGGGTTGGGGGAAGCTCAGTTGCTTGGTAAGCATGGCAGTTGCCAGGGGGGATCTTAGTTGGCCGGGAAGGAGGGAGAGGAGGGGTTGCTTGGTTGGATGGGTAGGAGGGAGAGGGGGGCAAGAATTGACCAAGAAAGATGGGGGGGCTGACAGCAAGTGAGAGGGGGGGGGCAGGGAGCAAGCAAGGGAAGTAAAGTCAGGAGACCAAGAGGAGGGAGGGGCCAAGTCAGAAAGGGCCAATTCAGCAAGAGAGGGAGGGAAAAGGATGATGATGAGGAGGGGGGGGCTTACCTGGGGTACCAACCAAGGGAGGAGGGGAGTTGATGGGTGAGGTGGAGGTGGGGGGTGAGGAGGAGGAAGGAATGGGTGGAGGGTGAGGTGGAGAAGTCAGAAAGATTGGGTGAGAGGGAGGGAAAATGAGGATGAGGAGAAGGGGGGGAGCTTACCTGGGGTTCCAACCAAAGGAGGAGGGGAGGTGATCAGTGAGGTGGAGGAGGGGAGGTGATTGGTGAGGTGGAGGTGGAGGGTGAGGAGGAGGAGGAGTGGTGGGTGGGTGGTTTGGGATTTTTGTTTTGGATTTGTCTAAGTCCACCAAAAAAAAAAAAAAAAAAAAAAAAAAAAAAAAAAATGGGAGTCAGCCTTGGATTCTTGGTTTAAAAAACAAAAACAAATGTGATATTTCACCTATTTAAAAACAAAGTGCTACTCATCAAAGTGAGCAAGTGTGAGAGGTAGAATCTGCTCTCTAATGGAGGCATATGAGGTAGAAGATGAGACTGGGATGACTTGAGGAGGATTTCAAAGATATTCTTCAAATATTTCACCCCATTCATCTTTGATTTCAGCAAGAAGGTTGTGAAGGATTACACAACTGATAATCCAGTTGATGAGGATCTTCATGTATTTTGGATTTTGAAGCTTTTTTTGCATTTCCCTTAAGCTGGACCATCTTCCTTTCAGGATTCCTATTGCATGCTCAATTTAAACTTGTTATTGGGCAAGATGATAGTTGAAATCACTTTTGGATTGAACATCAGATGAAACATTGTGGTATTCTGGAACCACATATTTCCCTATAGCAAAAGCTGAATTGGGAAGAAGGTATGGATCTTGGTCAAAGTGGTTCTCTGGTTTTTGGGCAATCCACATCTGATTGAAAACATATGAATTGTGACATGAACCTGGAAGGCCAGCATGGAGGTATATGAACTTCTTGTTTTTATCACAAACAAGTTGTAGGTCCACAAAGTATCTAAACAAACAGATGCAATGTATATGGTCATTTTGAGATCAAAAGTTTTATCAAATTCATTGGAAAAGAAATGAATCAATTGCCTTTATTTCCAATAAAATTAGTGGTTGCCATCTAGGTTGGGTTCTTGACTCAAGGGGATGGTGTTTCCATCAACAAAACCAATGCAACCCAGAAAGCCTTCAGTATCCATTACTTGAGATATCTATTTGCGTTCTTCTTTGGTTGGCCAACAAAGGACAAAGAAACAGAAAGATAGGATAGCAATTATGACTCTTTTGGCGTACAAGTCAATGATTTCATAACCAACTGAGAATAGATTTTCTAATTAATGAATTGCTGCTCCATTTCCATTTGATCAAAATCCACAAACAGCAACAGCCATTTGGATAGCTGGATTGCATTGAGGGTTCTGAGAATTGTTCTGGAAGATGTGGTGGTCTTCAATCATTTACAAAAGTTTCATGAATGAAGGAAATAGAGTTTGTAACAGTTGCTGGAAGCTTAAGGCAAGGAGGAGATGAAGCTTTAGCCTTTCATACATAAGGTTGTGGAGAGTCTGTCTTCTTGGAACCATGTATTGCTTTTCCAATAGAGAATTCAAAGCTAACCAAGTTGATTCCAAATCAGAGTCTGAATTGGAGTCTGAATCAGATTCAAATAATAAAAAAAGTTCAGTTAGCTTTTTTTCATTTTCAAGTTTCTGCCAGGAATTTTGACTGGACATGTTGTGAAAGAGGATGATGGGATGTGTGTGATGTGAGTGAAGCAATGGAGATGTGAATAAGTGGAGATTTGAAGCAATGTAGATGTGAAGCAATAGAGATGAGATGTTTCTGATCCAATGGAGATGGAATTGGTATGGATTTGCTGAGGTGGAGGTGTGGATGGGTGTTTTGCATGTGATGGATGGTGGATGGATGATGATGGCCGGTTTGATGTTTGAAACCTGCCCTTTCCATGAAAAACACCATTTTGAAATACACCAGTTAAGGGGTATGTGTATTTCAGAAACCTGCTATTAAAAATGAAGGGTTTTGCAAAACAAAAATGGTGGTTCTCTAATGGCAGGTTTTGTCAACTTTGATATGCACTATTTATCAGCAAAGAATCTAGAAAATTGTATTTTTTTTGTGTATTTTTGGGGGGAAGGAATCATAAATTGAATTGAACTAGAGTGAGAGGTAGAACTCTCTCCTGCATATAAAAAGATGAAAGATGGAATGATACCAGAATGGCTGAAAAATTAACAGTAATGCAATCTTGAAATATTCAATCCCATTAATAATATATTTTGGAAAATGAATTATGAAAAATTGAACAATTTATAATCCATTTGATGAATATCTTCATTTATTTTGATTTGTTGAGTTTGTAAGAGACTTGAGAGCACTCACTGAGGACACTCCACTAATAAAGTACTGCTTGAACTACTCCCTCTCACCCAGAGCGCCCAATCCTCCTGCTTGCAACCTCCATCCATCTTCATTTCCAATTATCATTTCACTTTCTCATCCTATAAACACCTCAACACTTGAAAAATCCAAAGATGGCTAGATGACCCTAACACCGCCGGTACAAAGCGTTGTTTAGATCTCAATTCAACTTGGACTAACCTTCTCAATTGCCCAGATATTGACTCAATTCCTGACTCCCTCAATCACGGCAACCTGGTCATCACCTTGCCATCATCTCAAGTTGCAGAAGTATGCTCTCCTTCTGTTTCCATACTCTTCTCCATTGAACCTAAGAGAACTCTTTGCCCTATTGCTTCTTCAGTCACCGTTGTCCCCTTGTATGTCCTGCTTCATGACCAAACAAGATTCCTAAACCTCAAGCCTTCAACGCCCACGTTGGTTTTTTTTCCTATTCATCTTGTTCCATTCTTTTCCTTTCATCCTCATGCTCACTCTTGCCTTCACTCGTGCCTGAACTATGAATGAAATGAAAAACGCCAGTGGTCCTGGTTTTTAGCTCAAAATCTCTCAGAGTTGCTTCTGCATTTATCCAAGATAGCCTATTGAAATTTCAAGAATACTATAACAGGGTTAATTTGGAATATTTATTTGCCTAGATTATAGTTTGAATATTTTTATGTTAATCATCAGGAGAATAATTTCAGTATTTTGGAACATATCCTCCACTGGAAGAAACTGAGTTTGTGGGAGGTATTTTACTTGTTCAAAGTAAATTTCAGGTTCTTTAATAATCTGCATCCAATTGAAACAATATGGATCATTACATAATCCTGATAGAACAACATAGAGGGAAAGTAAATTCTTTGTTTTATAAAAAACATTTTGAGCTGAAAAAGATTATATAATTTAAAAAAGAAAAAATGGTTTTTTACTGACTCAAAAAACAGGTTTGTGAATAAAATAATGGATTTCCTTTTCTTAAAATCAAAAAACTGGTTACCATCAAGTTGGGTTTTTTAATCAGGGGGATTATGGTACCATCAACAAATCCAATGAAACCTGGGAAGCCTTCATTATTCATGAACTTGGATATCTCTTTCTGCTTCTATTTATTTTTTCTTCTTTGTTCTGAGCATAAAGATCCTTGGATAGAATTTATACCTCTTAGGGTATATGAGTGGAATTTTCCATTAAAAGTTGCACAAATACTTTTGAAGTGATGAAAATATTCCAAATTACTTTTTGATAAACATCTACACAGATCAACTGAAAGATTGATAGTAGGATCACACTTATGATACCAAGATTCATTCTGGAAGACATGATGGTTTCCAATCTTCTCTTAAATTTTAATGAATGATTTGAGAGAAGTGTGTGACAGTTGGGGGAAGCTTAAGTTAGAAAATATATGTATCCTTTGAATATCACAAATAGGATGTTCCATGGTCTTAATCCTGGTTAACAATTATTAAATTTTCCATAGTTAATTCAAAGATAAACGGTTTTATTCCAAATTCAAATCTGAAGCAGAGTCAGATATTGAGAAAATTTCAATCATCTTGATTGCATGTTGAAATTTCTGTCTGGAGGTTGGTTTGGAATTTGAAAGGCTGGGTTTTATGAGTTTGATTAGTTATGGTTATGTGTGTTACTTGAAGTGATGAGATGTATGGTGTGATGGTATGATGATTTTGGTTTCAATGGAGGATGATTTTGTATGATTTGATGATGTGGAGGGGTGGGTTAGTGTTTTTAATTTTGATTAATTAAGATGCATAATGGTGGATTTAATTTTTGAAACACACCATATCTATGAAAACCATGATTTTTGAACACACAAGTTGAGGGGTACAATTATTTCAGAAAGTTGCCATTTTCAATGGTAGGTTTGGTCAAAAAAAAGGCAGATTTTCAAACTGTAATAAGCCCCCATTTATTTGATTGTTTCCTTTAATCCTTTTTTTTATTTATTTTTTAAATTGAAAGATGTGGATTCTTCCTCTATTTAGAAGAGGCTTAACAATTTCCTCCACTCTTATATTTAGTTGTAATCTCATATTCACATTAGGGCGTATCAGAGTTAAAATTTTCAAATAATCAAATGGCTGATTCAAGGTGTATCCTTTTTTTTTCTATTTCATTTTTTCAGTTGAACTAACTGGTTTATTGTCTATTTTCATAAAAAATTGATATTTTTCCTGCAATAAGCAATTTAAATTTTTCAAAATCTTAACTCTGATACACCCTATTATAATTCTTTGTCCTCATCTGGTTATTTTTTATTTTTATCCTGAATCATTCTATTTATCTTCTCTAGAAATTCAAAAATCTTCTTCTTGATTCTTTTCATTGAAAAAACAATCAAATTCTGAATTCCTTGAATAAAAAATCATCACAATAACAATAAAAACATCTTGAAATATATGAGTGCAAAAATCCTCAAAACCACCATGGAGGAAATCCCTCTATTGGCTAGAGATTACTTTAAAATTTGGAGAAACCATCTCCACTCTTTACTAAAATTTTCTGAGCTGAAGGATTACATGAAGTACAAAGAAATATTGGGAAAAAAATAATATCCCACTCTAAAATCTATTATCATCTAAAAACAATTTCCTGTGTTGATTACAATAAAGTTACCCCAGGAAGAAATAAAGATGCCAAGCTCATCTTGAAGATAAAACTTCAATAATTTTTCTTTTCTCAACTTTCTAATTGGGTCATAATTTAAAGATATTTTGCCTTGATTTCAACTAATAGGAACAAAATTCAGTTTTTACTGATGGAGTTTAAGACTGTAGCTTCCTGGATGTGTTGAATATGGATTCTAATTCAGATTTGATTACTTTCATATTTTTTTTTTTTGAAAACATTCCAGCTGAAACAAAAAAATAAGACAGAAAACAAATCTCTCCAAGTTAGCATACAAGACCACCTTTTATTTGCTAAATAAACTCTGTACTCATATGAAAAAAATATGGACATATCATATTCTTCTACTTCCTTACCTCTCATTTAAGATGTATCCATAAATAGCAAAAGCACAAGGAACAACACACTGGATAACCATCCCAAAAGAATATTATAGATTTTATGTCCTCACCTTGAACCAAAACCTTCCACATCCACATCTGGTGACCATTTCAGATGTATTTCAAACATCTGAAACACTAAATCCAATCTTTTTGTTCTTTATTCTGGCTTATTAAGACATATGATAGCCATAAAAAATCACTTAGAAACCTATCAAGAAGGACTGATAAACACAAATATTTTTGTTTCCTTAGACCCCTATAAAAAAGGACTGATAAAAGCCAGTTGCAGATCCAGAAGTTTATAAATACAGGGTGTTGGTTTGGTTAGAACCCAATGTTGATCCTGTGAACTACTGCCAAAGGATTCCCCATTTATACCTGAAATTTCAGCTAATCTATTTTGTCTCACACCTTTTACTTCCATGGTGCAAGGCTATAGATACTTTTATGAAAAACTTAGGCAAAGATTACTGCTCTAATCCCAACTTTTATCAAACTATTTGACTCCTTAAAATACTATTTTAATTTTTTTTTTTGGGAGAAATAAGTCAATAACTTGCTTATACACTGGATTTAGATCAATAATTTAGGAGCTATAGGTCATAAAGGAAGAATTAAAGGTTTAAAGTTTTTTGATTCTAATTTTATATTTGACTCATGGATTAATAATGGATGGAGAAAAATAAAAGCCAGTACTAGGTCTGTTCCTAGACCTTGAATATGCCCACACTTCTATTCTTGGAGATTGTTTAATTTATATCCATCAATCCAAAGATTCCCCTACTTTTCTCATTAATACTAATCATCAACTTTCAAGCCTTCTATCTACCCTCATGAGATTAGATGACTATGTTTTGGATATTTCTGATATCAATTGTGGTCTTCCCTGAGGCTCCCCTCTTTTGTTCACTTCCTATATTTATACAATTCCAATTTACTCATCCTTCATCCTCCAAAAATCTACTCCTATAAAAAGATTGGTTTTTTGAGGTTTGGAAAATACCAATTTTGGCCTCCTGGGGAGACCTCATTCAAAAACCATTGAGTAGCCAGCATTCTTCTCCACAATCACAGCCACAAACTGGATGCAGGGCATGCATCTTCAGTCAAGCATTTGGACCAAGCAAAACCCATACTGCACCTGGAAAATGCCATGCCTCCCCAAATTTGGGGCATATACTAATCTTGGATAAAAAGATCTCTATTAGATTTTTAGATGTCCATCTTCTTGCCTCCTTTAATTCAGAATTATTCCTCTCCAACATGAAACAAATTACTTCTTTTTAACTTTAATGGGCCAGAAAAAATGGAGCTATGTTTTATCAGGAAAATAAACAAACATTATTTTTTTTCTCATTAAATTATCAATTCTCCTTCTGTTAAACTTTGATGACAGTACTTTTCAGCTTGCTAGTATGTACAGAGCAACCTGCCAAAGTAACAGAAATATAAAATAAAAACAGGTAGATAAGAATATTAAATTTAACTTAAGAAGCAGTTGGAAATTCATAAATATTATTGCAGGAATGGATTCTCCACCCAAAATTAGGTAGGGTCACTTGCTGACCCCAGCCTTGAAAGCCAACTCCTTATATTTTTAAAAATTACAGAAAGAAATGACCAAAATACCATGGCATCAATATGGGACTTTTTGGCCAATTTAACAATTCACACACATTTTCACGTACAGGTTTCAAACCTAAAATTCAGTCAGAATTGAGGTGTTGTGTATATTTTAGGAGTTACACGTGGAAATGTGTTCTGTCAAAATTCCCGCGCGCAGTCTGGCATTCTTACATAACCCTTACATACCAGTAGCATCAAACCCCCGTGTACTGAAGTCCCGCGCGCAGCCAATTCTGCCATGCACACAGCTGATCCTACCCCGCGTGCATCTGAATGGACGGATCCCCACGTCAGGATCAGTCATGAATAATCTGGCAAACAGGTACCGCTCATAAGAGCTAAAACCTAGTCAGGATTATCTGGTATATTTAATAAAGTTACCCATGCATTACTAATAGTCTAAAAAATTCAAAACAATACTTTAAAATTAGTTTTTTATTAATTTTATTTAAGTATTTTTAATAATAAATCAAATATTGAGGATTACCACGTAAACCCCTGATCCTGATCTTTGAAGAACAAAAAACACTACAAGGAGTGGCTGTAAAAATTATTAAAATTTACCTATGTGATCAGCAGATGATGGACAGTCGATAAACATTCACATCTGTCTACTTCAAACCAATATCATCAATAAAGATAGAGGATAAGTGCAGAATGATTAAATTACACCATTAACAGATTAACAGATCCTGTGTCTAAAATAGTGCATAAAACCAGCAGATCTTAGGATAGCTGATTGACAGAACCAAGTGGATGTGCTGAACCTGCCCTGATTGACTTTCTAGCCTCAGCCCATGAGCAGAACCCTCTCTATGTGCCCTGAGAAGCTCATAATCACCCCAAAAGGTATTTATACAGACCTCTTTGGATCTCTTATTCATGATCAGTTTACCAGGAATTATTATTATCAATCAGACACCGTGTCATTTCTAATCAAATTCTTATAAAGAGATAAGCAAGTGATCTATGACCTAGTCTATAGTAGTATTATTTATTTCTCAAAAACCAATCAACCCATTGAATTTAGTCAAGCAAATCCACCCCATCTGCTTTGAAACCCTTCCTATCTTTGCAGGATTTTTGTGGTGAAGTACTTTGAGTAAGTTTTTCCCTTCCTGCCTTGGCCATTGTGCTGTTTTGCCTGGCCATATCAGTGGATAAGTCCTTATAAGGCACCCATCATTTATTCCAAGGTTCTTAAACTGCCTAAGGAGGCCCCTTGAAGAGAGGTTGTCTGTCTATAAAGATCCCCAGTAGTATAATACTGTGGCCCCTCTTTTTATAATAAATTTAAAACCCTTTCAACACAACCAATTAAAACTTGTACCAGCTCTTAACATATTCATTATTTGAGCTTTTTAAGTGTTTATCATTGGAATACTATTATTATTATTATTATTCCAGCATCTTCTATCACTCTCTGTAGCTGAAGGACTGCAAGGTTCCTGATATCAGAGAGCTGAAAGTACTATTGACTTCTCTAATGATTTCAAATGACTAGGCATATTTTCAGATTCTAGACTAACATATGAAAAAAGTATCCCTACAATCAAAACATGATTTTGATTTTTTCTTTTCTTTCATCAACTATCCTGCATCATCATAAATCCATCTAGAAAATTTTCTTTTGGCCATTGCAGTTATCCAATCTTGCAGTCTTATTTTTTGAAAGTGGTGTTTGGTTCAGCTCCAAGATTTCAGTCACAGTTAAAAAAACAATTATCAGACATTCTTTCTTTTTGGGCTACTAGTTTAATTACCAACATGATTTTTCAGACTCCTATCCCCTTTCTCAATTTTTATAGCAGCTCAATTTCCTTTTGTTTTCAATCAACACTTTCAAATTTCTCACAATTATTTTCATCCACAAGCTTTCTGTCCCAGACTTTAATCCCACCAAAATTATATTTCTTCCTGTGAGATTTGAATCTATTAAGGATCATCCTGATTCTATTGATTCTTTTACCAATTGTCTCAACTTTATCAATTTATACTCTTCTCATTTTTATTCCAAATTTATTTTTCCTATCACTTTAGTTCCCTGGTCTCCACCTTCAATCACAGTTTACAATCTAAATATCATCAAAGTTTAAGCTCCCAAGATCCTTCAAACTCATTTCAATCTAGAACTCTCTCAAGATTTGATTATCCACTTTTTTCAAATGGTTCTCTAATCAAAATCAGAGGAGCTGATGCTGCAGCTATTTTTATAAAATAACTCATTTTGTTTTTCTTTGATTTTCCTAAATTCTGATAAACACTGGAATTATATTTTTGAAGCTGAGCTTTATGGTCTCTCCTCAAGCATCAATTTATCTCTTCAAGAAGTCAGCCAAAACTCTTCCAATGACATTCCTAGTAAGATTTTTTTTTCCAAAAATCAACAGGTTCTCATTAAATCTTCTAATCTCACTAAACCATCAAGTGCCCCATATCTTTACATTAATATTTATCAGACATTATTAGATTTATGCTCCAAATTGCCCACCCAACTTTCTTGGTATCCTGATCATCCCAATGTTTCATTTAGTGATCTAGCCAATTCTTTAGCCAAATAAAAATTTAATAATTTTGATTTTTCTAATCTGATCATTGGTATTCTAAGTCTTTCTAAAGACTTCACCAACTTTCAGGATACAATTTTTTTTTTTTTTTGCAGAACTCTTTTTATCATCAAGAACTTACTCAATATAAGCTCAAGACCCAAAATCAATCAATTTTCAATTCTTTAGATCCTATAAACAAAAGCTCTGGCTGTTCTCATCCATCAACTATGATCTAGTCATGTTAAACTCAATAGCAATCTTCATCAAACCAAAAGTTTTTCCAACAAATTTATGACCTTCTTGTGATTAATTCAAAACCATAGGCCACTTTCTGATTGATTGCCAACACTATCAGCAACAAGGTTTTTTTTTTTTTTTGAAAGAATTTATCCAAAGCACACTTCAGAAACAAACCCTTGAGCTCTTGATCCATGTTGGACAATCATAAATGGTTTTGAGATCTCTACAAATTTTGTGTAAATTTGGGAAGAGTTAAACACATCTCCCTTTATTTCAAAGCCAAGGATAATGAGTCAAATTAACCCCAATAACCTCAATCTGGTCTGCTAGTCTCTAAACTTAACCTTTATGGTACTTTATTCTATCTTATTTTAAAAAATTTAACTTTCAAAGCCTCAAACAATTTTTTTCCTATATTTTTTTCTTCTTCTTTAACTTTTAGTATTTTTTGAAGCAGTAGAGAATACAATAATCTATTCTGTATTATTTATAATCCGTTTTATAATTTATTTGTTCTACCCAGATAGAAATAACTAGATATTCAGACTACCTACAAATCAAGATATTTTTTTCATTCAATTAGCTAATACTGACTTCTAATCTCAAGTTTAGTTTAATAGTTCTTTGGGTGGGATCTATTAAGACTCTTTTTTTTTTTTTTACAAGATCACAGATTAAATCACCATTCAACATTTTACTCTATTTTGGCTGAAGATGGTAGGTTTTAAGATCTAGTTTAGAATGATTTCTTTTTTTTTTTTCTCTCTCTCTCTCTTTTTTTTTATATTTCTTATCAATGCTTATTCCCATACATAATCCAGACGTTTTAATCTGACCAGAAGTTTTACAAAAAATTAGCTATACTGTAAGTTTAAATTTCCCAAGACGTAGATTACTTTTTGTTTTTTTTTTTTTTCATTCTTAGATTATGGTGCGATATTGGAGCATGGTCGAGTGGAGAAGCAATTGATGGTGGGACTTGAATGGACTAGTGAGTTAAGTTTTGGAGAGGTAGATTGTCTATAGTAGTCATTCTTTCATAGGTCGTCAGAGTTAGTCGATTCGTCTGGAATTCGATTTCTAGTCCAGAGTGGAGGGGATGCCGAGCTGATAGGGCCATCCAAGAAGGACGAGGATGGTTGTAGCTAGCGACCAGATCGATTGATTAACTTTGAGCTTTCAAGCTTCGTTGTGGAGATCGAACTTCCTAATCCTGGGTTCGATTCTAATCTGATCTTGAGTTTGCTCCGATTTGGATGGTGATCATGGTCCCATCAATCTATCATCCAGCCAGACTCATCCATCGATTCACCAGCCTCACCACCCTCCACCACCATCGTCCCCACGTCTTCATCAGGCCCTTCTCAGCCATCCCATCAGCCTCCTACTGCTCCACCCAGCCTCACTCTCCATCGTCGTCGTCATCGTCATCGTCATCGTCATTCTCATCCATTGACTCCCAGCCTGTTCTCAATCCATCAGATCCCACCCCCTTGCTCAATCTACCCAAGTCTGTCGACCGGACACTAGGCTCCATCGTCGACCCATTCCGGCTGCTCGAGACCGAGCTCGGCCACATCAAGCAAAACTTGAAAGCCTTGGTCGGCTCGCATGACTGCCAGCTCGACTCGATCGCAAAGTACTACTTCTCATCCCCTCACCAGGGCAAACATCTCCGGCCGATCATCATCCTCCTGATCGCCCAGGCTACCTCGATCCCCACCGGGCCCCTGAGCTATCGGCATCCTCACCCCCATCAGGAGCAGCTCAACAGGCTCAGCCATGCCGACCACGATCGTCAGAACCGGGCCATCAACCGGTCGATCTCCAGCGCCGAGATCCTCAACGACCTCAACCCCACCCAGCCCCATCTGACGACGACCCCCTCGGCCGATCGGACGTCCAACATCCTGCCCAGCCAGTGTCGCCTGGCCGAAATCGCCGAGCTCATCCACGTCTCCTCGCTCCTCCACGATGACGTCATCGACCAAGCCCTCACCCGGCGTGGCCGAGCGTCCTCGCCGAGTGTCTTCGGCAGCAAACTCTCGGTCCTCGCCGGTGACTTCCTCCTCGCACGCGCCTCGATGGCCCTATCCCGGCTCGGCAACTTGGAGGTCATCGAGCTCATCTCATCCATCATCTCCAACCTCGTCGAGGGTGAATTGATGCAACTAGAATCCATCCTTCGACCCAACTCATCATCATCATCCCAACTACCGAGTGCAGAAGAGCGATTGGGCAGTGATCATGATGGTCATCCCTCAACTCAATTCGAATCAGATCGATCGACAATCAATCGATTCAATCCGAAACTGTTCGAATTCTACGAACGTAAGAATTACTTGAAGACCGCCTCGTTGATCGCCAAGACCTGTAGGGCTACCGTCCTCCTCTCACCCTTCATCAACCAAGATTCGAATCTGATCGAATCATCTCATAGGTTCGGTAAACACCTCGGGCTAGCCTTTCAAGTTGAGTCTTCCCCCAATCGGTCTCAAGCCTTGACCATCTCAAACCCGCCCACCACCACTCCCCCCCCCCCCCCAAAAAAAAAGACCATCATCCTTTTTTTTTAAAAAAAAAAAAAAAATAGAAAACGTATCCCGGCCACTGATTGACCTCATCCCTCGTCCATCCAGATCGTCGACGATATTCTTGATTATACCAGCACCAACGAATCATCGGGAAAGGACTGTGATTCATCCGATCTCAAATCGGGTCTCGTCACCGGACCTGGGTTGTTTGCTTGGATGGAGTTTGGTGATCGGTTTGGAGAACTAGTTCATCGCAAGTTTTCATTCGACGGGGATCTGGAATTAGTTGAGCACCCCTCCTCCCAAGGGTCCCTCCAAGGGCGAGTTCGTTGGCGTTGACGAAGTTGATTTTTTCGTTCTCCAAAGGCTCAAAGGATGGTCAAGGAATCTAACGGAATCGAACGATCCTATAGATTAGCCCAGGATCACATCCGACAGTGTAAGACAGAACTAGACGGTCTGGCTGACTCTGAATCGAAGGATGGTTTGATCAGATTGTGTGATTTGGTCCTCCAACGCACTAACTGATAGAATACATAAGTGCCCCTCCCCCCCCCCCCCCCGAAAAAGAGAAAGCCCAATTCCAATCTCAGCCCTTCCGTCCTTCCTACGTGTCAATTTGTACTTGCTTGAGCAACCGATCGGTCGGAATCGAAACGGGATCTTCAAACTTGCCGATGATCGCGTCGATGTGCCTACCTGTCTGTATGGATATATATGTATCTATCATTTAGACTTCCTGACCCACATCAACCACCAGAAACATTCATCTATATGACCTTTTCTATAATCCTTTCTCCTCTCCTCTATCTTGGAACAGGCTGTTTCTTTCAAGGGCAGAGATCATCCCCCACAGTCCCAAGCCTAGAAAAAAAAAGAGCACACCTGAACTTATTCCTTCTCATCCCCGACCGCGATAAGTGATTCCCAGTCTTGAAGCCCAATGCTTCTCCTCTCCCTCCCCTTCAGATTAAATCATAATGTTCTCTTTCAGACTCGGTCTTTGTAGATCTTGCTCTCTCTCTTTGATTATACATATATATATCTGACTATGCTAACATACAAGCAAATCTTATTCAGGCAAATACTTACCTGCCAAAAGATGTGTCGTGGGTCAACTCTCCCTTCACCAAACAGCTGTAGCCTTGAATGTATCCCTCTGCTCACTTCTCAAACCTACCACTTTCTCTCCTTCCCAAATATAGATCCTCTGGAATTGGGCACACACCCATGAATATATATATATATATATATATACCCATCACCACCATCATCCAATATATTGATCAATTATCAAATAATCTATTAGTCTTTGGTTGATAACTCACTTGACACAAGTCGGCATGAGCAGGCTGATTTGAACTGCCAATCCTTGAACCCCTTCATTCAATCATACATCCCCCCCCCCCTTGGCTGTGTTGTCCATCCAAGGGAAAAGGGTGGAAGGAATGATGTTGACTGGCCAAGAAAGGTAGAGTGTGAAAACCACCTGATGCCACTCATAGGGGAAGTTGTTCATGCTTTGATGCAGTTGATACATGGTCTTGATGACTTTCCAACTTGGTCCTCATCTCACCTGCAACAGGTGGGAGGGGGAAAGTTATATCCCCCCTCAGCCCATTGACAATGTTCAGGATGTGTGGAGGGAGATACCCGGGCTTGTGGAGCCTTCTGCGCCCCCCTGGTGGCTGCTTCAAAGCTATCAAAGTCTATGTTGGGGCCTGGTAGAGGCTGGAAAAATGGACCTCAAAGGGGTCTAGTGAAGCTTGCTGATACCACACCCCCTACAGGATTGCAGGCTGGCTCAAAGAGTCTGGTGGGGCCCTTGGGCTGGCTCCAAGATTGCTTTTTGAGGCTGGCTTGTAGACTTTGCTTGTTTTTTTTTTGTGGTGGTTCTGGGGGGGGTGGGGTGGGTTCAAAGAAGGTTGAAAGTGTTCTGGTTGTCCTATGGTTCCTTCTTGTTTTATTTGGTTGGTATGTTAATTTATCATCAAATCAAAATGAGGTTTTTTAACTCTGTTTTTTCTAAAAAGAAAAAAAAACAGATGGTAAAAAATAGATATAGGATGATAAATTAATGATCATCATAATCAGAAAAAATAAAAAAGTAAAAAAAAAAATTGAAATTGAAATCAAGGTAGGAATTAAATACTTATCATAATCATGATAAGGTATACCAAAAAAACAGGGGGGGGTGAAAATCAAGATGAAAGTATATATAACATTGGAAGAATCACAACAACAAAAAGAGAGAGAAAACCTGAACTCAACCAAAGAAAAAAAAAGACAAAAGAGTCCAGGGAAAATCAACAGATTAGTATCCAAGACCAACAACCAAAAGATGATCACAAAATTATGAAGAAAAAAAGAATGAAGATATGATGATAGTAATAGGAATGATTTCATGGAAGGAATTTTGAATCTTGAATTCATTGAACATCAATCAAAAGATGATTTCAAGGATGACTTGAGATTTCTTTTTTCTCAAAGAAGAAGAGAAAAAGAAAACCTTCTTTGAAACCAACTTGAAGGATCCCCTGCTTCCTAACCATCTTTTTCAAAAGATCCCAACCATAACACACCCACCAAACTTAATTTTTAGACAAAAAAAAAAAACGTGCAAGATTGATGAGTGGTGGTGGTGGTCTTGGAGATTAATCAAGTGTGTAAAGAAATCATCCTACCTGGTTCATCAACAATCTCAAAATTTTGGAAGGAGATGAGATATCCTCCTCCTGCCACCACCAAAAAAGAAAAAAAAAAGAAAAAGAAATAATGATGAAGATATTGATTGAGGTGAGTGTAGATCCAGTGACCTCTGATCCAATAATTTCTTGAAACCTTGATAGAAGAATGATTAATTTGTTCAAGCAGTCATTTTAATTCAAAAGGATCTCAAACACTCTTCTGTTGGACCCAATCAATTTTTCTTTTCTTTTCTTTCCTACCCTCTACTTTTTTCTTTTTCTTCCTTTTATAAAACTCTAGCTTGAAGGTTTCTTCCACAGATTTGAATCATTCAACATCCCCCCACCCCACCCACCAATAAAAATAATAATGATAATAATAAGGGAGGGGAAAGCTAATATGAGATGTTGAACTTTGGAAACCAAGATGACCATTCAATGATTGATCTCAAATTAGATTGGAGACCATCTCCTTCAAAGAATTTTTTTTTTTTTTTTTATTATTTGATTTGATTTGGGAGAAAAAGATCATTCTCCTTGGGATAAAGTGTTTCATAGATAAAAATTGAATCTTTCAAAAATTTGCAAAAGAGTGCAATTGAAATTTAATTGATTTGAACTCATCTAAAATTTCAAGTTTCCTATCATCCACAAGAACCTGTAACCTCCTGTGGAATCTTTTTTTTCTTTGATTTTTTTTTTGGCTCACATTGATGAAAATAAATAAATAAATTAATGAAATTGAATTTCAAGTTTCATCATTTTCTGAGGAGGTTTCACCACACTCTGAGTTTGATTTTCAATTTCATGAGGGCGTATCAAAGTGAGAAAAACCGCCATTGGAAACCCCTCTTTTTTTTTTTGACCAAACCTGCCATTTTTAATGGCAGGTTTCTGAAATGCACATACCCCCTAACTGGTGTATGTCAAAATGGTGGTTTTCATGAAAATGGCAGGTTTCAAACATCAAACCTGCCATTATCATCCCTCCACCATCCATGGAATGCAAAACACCCATCCAGACCTCCAACTCATCAAATCCATACACATGACACACACTCCATTGCTTCACATCTCCATTGCTTCACATCTTCATTGCTTCACATCTCCATTGCTTCACATCTCCATCACTTCACATCTCCATTGATTCACATCTCCATCCCTTCAAATCTCCATTGCTTCAAATCTCCATCACTTCACATCTCCATTGCTTCACACACGTCCCATCATCATCACATCACCATCTTTCTCAACATGTCAAATCAAACTTCCCGGCAGCAAGTTGAAAATGCAAAAAATCTGACTGAACTTTTTTTATTATTTGACTTGAATTCAGACTCCAATTTGGAATCAACTTGGTTAGCTTTGAATTCTTTATTGGAAAAGCAATACATGGTTCCAAGAAGAAACACTCTCCACAAGCCTATGTATGAAAGGCAAAAGCTTCACCTACTGCCCCACTTAAGCTTCAAGCAACTGTTTCAAACTTTATTTCCTTCTTTCATGAAACTTTTGGAGATGATTGAAGAACACCACATCTTCCAGAAAAATTCTTGGAATCCTCAAGGCAATCCAGCTTCCCAACTGGATTTTTCTCTTTGTATATTGGGATCAAATGGGAATGGAGCAGCAATTCATTGATTAGAAAATCTATTCTTGTTCAGTTATGAATCCATTGACTTATACACCAAAAGGGTCATGATTGCTATCCTATCTTTCCGTCGCTTGGTCCTTTGTTGGCCAACCAAAGAAGACCACAAGGAGATATCTTAAGTAATGGAGACTGAAGGCTTTCCTGGTTGCATTGTTTTTGTTGATGGAACCACTATCCCCTTGATTCAAAAACCCAAGCTAGATGGAAACCATTATTTCAATTGGAAAAAAAGGCAATTGATTCATTTCCTTTCCAAAGCCTTTGATAATACACTGAAAAAATTTGTTTTATTGGTTTTTATAGATACTCTGTGGCACTAAAACCTTTTTGTGATAACAACAAGAAGTTCATATCCCTCCATGCTTGCCTTCCAGTTTCTTGTCATGATTCATAATTTTTCAATTGGATGGGGATTGCCCAACAACCAGATAACTACTCTGACCAAAATCAATACCTTCTGGCCAATTTAGCTTATGCTAGCAGGAAATATGTGGTTCCAGCATACTGCAATTTTTCAACCAATGATCAAGCCAAAACTGATTTCAACTATCATCTTCCCCAATCACAATTTTGTATTGAGCATGCCCTAGGAGTCCTGAAAGGAGGATGAGCCAGCTTATGGGAGATGCAAAACCAGCTCCAATCTTCCAAAGACATGATGTTCCTCATCAACTGGATTATCAGTTGTGTAATCCTTCACAACCTTCTTGCCAACATCAAAGATGAGTGGGACAAAATATTTGAAGAAGATATTCCTGATCCTCCTCAAGTCATCCCAGCCTCATCTTCTACCTCATCTTTGGCCATGAGAGAGCGGATTCTACCCCTCACACTTGCTCATCTTGGTGAGTAGAATTGGGGTTTTAAATAGTTAAAAAATAACCTCAACCAACATTTTTGGTTTGGGTTGCTTATCCCAGAATCCTAGGCTCACTCCCATTTTTTTTTCTTTTTTTTGGTGGACTTAGACAAAAAACACAAACAAAAATTCCAAACCAGCCAACTCACCCCACCAAAACACTGAGCCAATCCTCCCTTCTCCTCACAAAACCATCACCTCACCAAACCAAAACACCGGTCCACACCTCCCTCCTCCTGACCAAACCACCTCACCATCCACTTCCACCAACCTCCAAGTTCACCCAGTCATCCTCCTCCTTATTCTTCTTTTCTCAGTGCCCCAGGTAAGCCCCCCCTTCCTCCTCCTTGATTCATTGGAGCTGACATACCCCTCCTCCTCCTCCTTTTACAAGTTCCAGGTTGTTCATCCCTCCTTGCTCAGCCCCACCGGTAAGGACCCTTTCTCAGCACCACCAGTAAGCACCCCCCCCTCCTCCTCCTCCTGCTCTCCTTCTTCCCCCTCCTCCTGCTCCCCATCTTCCTCCACCACCACCTTACCGGGAAATTGGTTGATTGTGAAGAAAAAAATTGATTGATTGGTCGACCGGCAAGCAATTGATTTTTTGCTTGCCAGTTGATCAATTGATTGATTGGCAAGCAAACAATTGTTTGCTTGCTGGTTGAAAAATCAATCAACCAGAAAGCAAATTGTTGATTGCTTGAGGATCAATCCATCAATTTATTGAACAACTGGTGACCTGCCCCCCCTTCAGCTCCTCCTCCTCCTCCCAGTTCTTGATAAGTTGATGGACTTTTTTTTTTTGGTAGGAGATTACCAGTAATGTTCTTGTTATTTTCTATTTTGGTTGATCATCTAAGTGGTTTATACTGGAATGATGATTGTTTTATTTATTTATTTTTTGTTTTTTTGGTAGGAGAATCTTTGGTATTGTTATTGTTATTTTCTATGTTTGTTGATCATCTAAGTGGTTTATACCGGACTAATGACTATTTTTTTTTTTTTTGCTTTTATTTTTATTCAATGCAATGCTATTGGACATTCCAACACTTTAACCACCCTTTCTTGAGGGCCCATTCTTCACCAACAACTCAAATTGTTACAACTAATGGATTTCCATCTTGATCCTCACCCTGATCAAATTATATGGTTGGGAGGAAAAAAGATGGAAGGAGATAGTTGGAAAAACATACATAGAAGTGGGAAGAAAAGGGCTCTCCAGAGAAGGAGGGCTTAAATGTGGGATTCTGAAATTAAATTGGCAGTTACTGAGGAAAAAATTAATGAAAAGGTTTTTTGGTCTCCATGCAAACTACATCCCTTGAAACTTCATCTTTCCACTGTAAAGAAAATTCAAAAACCCACCCCTGAAGAGTTGGAACAGGCCAAACAGAAGATGAAACCATTCCATTTCTTCAGCTCTGGAAAAGTATATGTTCAAGATTGATTGGATCATGAGGCTATGGTTTCCATAATCCAATTTATCCCTTTGAATGAAATCTCTGAGCAAGAGAAGAAGGACATCAATTCAGTAACAACATTCCTTCACCAATCCAAAAAATTTGTCAACACTGTTGGTCCCTCAAGATCTTGGGGTGGGAAAATGTGGGCAGTCAGATGGCAAAAAATTGATGGAACCTTCTGAACTATTTGGATGATATTTGGAGAAAGATGCTGTCAAATCCTCCCCTAAAGAGTATTATTTTTTTAACCTTAGGTCTGACAAGGTCTCTCATACATTGCGCCAAATGTTTCAAACATTAGCAAAACTTGTGTTTGATTCCAAAAGTGAAGCTATGATGCACAAAAAAATCCCTTCCTTCTCCTCATTGAAATTTTTATCTGGCCTTGCTGCTTTTTACTGCTTGCCTCACATCACCTTCAACTCAGAATCCTTCTACAACTCTCCCCAAATTGACCAAGGTGATTTCTCTGACTATTCCTTTCTACTTGTGGTCCCAAACAAATAATCAAATGGACAACTTATCAACAAGAAGGATGAATAAAAAGTATGAAATGGCCAATTTGTGTTCCCAGACTTGGGTTTTGGGATTGATTTCAAACCAAAGGGTATTGTGAAAATGGTTTGGGGAGCAAACAAGTACAAACACTGTACGTTTCCTGCAGTGGATACTGCCACCCATACTAGGATGGCCATGTCCATGAAAATCAAGAGAACAACTCAAAACACTAGCAAGGACTTGGCCAGTGGCAAAATATATCTTATGAAAAAACACATAAATCAAAATAAAAAGGATTTGTTCATTGGTGGTGTTAAAAATACTCTCAAACATTTTTGCAATCAAATATATATATATATATATTTATTTTTAAAATTTTTATCAAATTAAATATATTTACAAACCAAGCAATAAAGTAATTTCCTTTAGTTCATCCACAGTTCTACTGCTACAAATACATTCCATGGCTACCAATAACCTATCTTTTTTTTCTGTGGCTAGCCTTTCCCTCTCCTTTTCAAGTCAGTCTTGCTCTTGATCCTTCTCCTTTTCCTCATTTTGAAACTCCAGCTTGGCCTGTTTGATTTTCCATTCAGCATCCAACTTGTGTTGCTGAGCCAAACTCTCATCTTTCCATTTTTCACAATCCATAGCCAGTTGACAATCCCACTTCTCCTTTTCAAATTGAAGTTTTTTGGATTCTATTTGTGATTTCACTGTTTTTTGGAGGGGAATAAGAATGAGCTTGATTTTGATAGCAAGTAAAATCAATTAATGAACTTACTTGAATCTTGCTTCTCCATGATATCCTCAAAGCCAGAAAAATTTGATGTGTTTATCTGCTTTTGATGGCTATCAGGGTTGAGATTGATGGAATTTGATTCCTTTTGCTTTCCCTTTGCAGAGGAGGTTTGTGTGGGAACATCATTTCTCTCATTTGAAGCAGATGTGGGAGGCCCCATTGTCTTGAGTATTTCTCCATTCAGTAATGGAGGAGCCTCTTTCTTGAAAATCTAAATCAGTCAGGATTAACCAGAAAGAAGAGAAAAGATCTTGGTTCCTTACTTGAGCAGATGATTACAATGTTGGTGATACAGGAATAACTTGCTCCTTTTTCTCAAAGTTGTTAAGTTCTTCCACCCCAGGAAGAGAGCAATCCAAAGAAGGAAGTGAGGGGTCCAAGGAAGGGTTTGAATTGTTGATCAATGCTGATGTAGACTTGATTGGAGCTGATTGTGTTTGAATATTCTCCACAACATCAGATTGGGGCCACTCATAGGTTTCATTGGGATCATCATTTCTAGGCCAAGCATCCACAGCCAGGTCCTCAGCATCCACTGAATCTGATTGTTGGGCATCAAAAATGGCTAAAGTGGTGATATTTGCCTTCTTTCCAACTATTTTATCCATTTGAACATAAAAAGGACAAATGGAGTCCAACTTATTGACCACTGAGTTGATTCACTTTGCTTTATTGGAGTTGGTGATACCAAAGCTGGTGGATATTGACATTGAGTGGGCTTTTTTTTACTTGGTTTGATAGTTCTTGAATCTCTCCTGCATCTGTTTGGATGAAAGATCCAGCCTACCTTTGGTTTTATTCTTGAGTTCATTGGCCATCAGGAGATAACCATCAACCTCAGAGGATGGAGGTTGGCCAACTTGTGTTTCATTTTTGGATTCAAAGCAAGCATTGTAGTTGGAGGGAATTTTGAGCCAGTTTACCAGGATGATGTGATAAGCTCTCTTGAGCTGACTTGAGCCTTTGGAAGCTGATGGGGGAGGATTGTTGGATTTTGAGTTCCTGGGGTATGTTTCCTTTGGTTGAGTGGACTTGCGGGGGGAGTGTTGCTGAGGGGCCATTTAAAAAGAGTAAGTGGGATGAAGTGATGAAGAAATAAAGAAATGAAAGTTAATATGTGATGAAAGGGGGCATGAAGTGATGAAGCAATGAAGCAATAAGAGGATGGATTTGATAAAAGCAATAAAGTGATGACAGTGAAAAAGCAAGGTGAGAGTGATGAAGTGATGAAGCAATGAGAGTGATGAGGATAGCAATGAAGCAATGAGAGTGATGAAGTGATGAGTATAGCAATGAAGCAATGAGAGTGATGAAGTGATGAGGATAGTGATGAAGCAATGAGAGTGATGAAGTGTTCCAATAAGGTTGGAGGATGAAACCAGGGGTGATGATGTGGAATTAAGCGTGATCAAGCTGTCAAAGGCCTTTACATACTTCATTTAAAAAAAACCCATTTATTTTTGGGTAACTTTGACACGTCTGATGTGAAATAAGTTTGTTTTTTTGATTTTTAATGGAAGTTTTGAAATGGCAGATTTGGGTTGAAAACTTCCATTAAAAAATGGCAGGTTTTCTTAACTTTGATAAACCCTATGGAGGGTGGAAATCATAAGTGGCTTTCATAGTCTCTCTTTTAATTTAAAACATGGTCAAGATGAACATAAGTCCTTCTGAAGAAATTCTTTGTTTGGAATTTTCAGTTTTAAATGGTTGGATTTGTCTCAACGTACCTTTGAATTTCATGAATCCATAATCATAGATTTTCCTGAAAAGATTTCCTGTCAAATTTGGGAATTTAGGGCTCTGTTTTGCAACCAGGGTGTAACTTGCGCCCCTGCGCAAAAAAAATATGCACTCTGTATGTATGTCCCAGATGTAACATACAGGGTGGTTTGACAACCTGTATGTGTGCATGTGCATTACAATGCACACTGTATGTTGTGGCCCACATTTCCATTGGGGCCAGAAATACAGGTTAAACCCTGTATCTCTCCCCCTTGTGCACCCTTCAACCCCCCCACCACCCAATTTTGCTTAAGTTGTTGATTGAACTCATCATTTTAAGTCTTTTTTTTCCTCCCAATTTTTTTTATCTATTTTTTTTTCTAATTGATTTTCTCTTCCACCCATAGTATGGAAGGGGAGCCTCCAACCCACCCACCTCCACAAATGCCACTGGGATCCCAATCAAAAAGGAACCCATCAAACAACCACAACCTCCTCCAAGCTTAAAAGAAGCAACAGAGTTTGCATCCAAGCAGCCTAAATGACTGCAAGGATTTGGTTTGAAGGGCAATTTCAAAGGAAATCGAAGGGACCAAGGAACCAGGCACAAAGACCAAGAATAGATCAGCATGTCAATCATGCTTCAATTTCCCCAAGGCCCAGTAAGGCAAGGTCAAGCAATTATGTGACCTGAGTGGGGTAGGGTGGGATCAGTTCACTCAATCCATTGAGATTCCAGATGAGCAATGGGCCCATCTACAACAAAGCAACATTTCATTTTATTTTTACTTCTTCTTAATTGATTGTTGAGATTTATTTATTTATTTTTTATTTTATTTTTTTTAGTCAGAGTGCAAAAAGAAGCTTTTCAAACAGAGAGGTACTCTATTACCCCTCTACAATATGTTGGATTCTTTCCTGGATGGAAAGCAAGCCACGGGGTTTGCAAGTACCAAATTGGCCATCCCCTCAAGCCAATCATCAGCCAATGCGTCAAGTCAACCATTGGGGAGGCAATTGTCATCCAATGATGAAGGTTCATCTGTAAACACTTGAGGCCAATTGGTAAGAAGAAAAAGAACTCAGCTGGTGATGGCCAACAAAACAACCCAGATGATCAACAGCACCCTCAAATCAATCCAACAAGAATTAGTGGGCTTGACAGGATTGTCTGATGTAATCCAGGCCTTTCAAAACAATTCAATGCTAACACCCTGCAAAGTGATGGGGGCCAGCAAGGCATTTTCCTTTAATCAAGACCTTGCCAAGGTTTACGTAGCCTTGGCCCCTGACCTTCAAAGTGATTGAGTCAGGGAATCTGTGCGGAATAATCAAATTGATTGTATTTTTTTAAACAATTCTATATTTTTTTCATTGTTTTTCATTATTGTTTTCTTCTAAATAAAAAGAAATAAATTTTCTTGTTTTTTCATTTTCTTTGTTGGATTCTATTTTTTTTTGGGGGGGGGGTTATTTTTTAATGGTGATATGAGCTACAAACCTTTGAGAATTAAGTGAGTTAAAATGAGGCAAAACTATCAGAAATAAATGAGTAATATTGAGTAAGAAAACAATCTTTATTTCCTATTTGAATTTTTATGGGAAATTTTAGAAAAAATTGAGGAATTCTGAGAAAAAGAATTCAAATTATAATTTCTATTGAAAGTTTGACAATTAATTGAGTAATAAAAAAAAATTGATTTTATTTTCTTTGAAAATTTGATAAATAATTAATTGATTAATATCTTGTGTCAATTTAATTTCTAATTTCTATTTTTGAGTCATTTGAGTTTATAATTTCTGTTGAAAAGGAAAAAAAGTACCATAATTTAAATGCCTTTTGTAAATTTTCCAGATTGTGGCTGAAATTGCATCCCTCTTTTGGGATGCCCTCTTGGTTTCTGCATTTGAAAATCCTAAAATAAATTGACCATTATCTTGAGTTAAATTAGATTTAGTAATTGGCTCTTGATTTATTCTCTTAAAAGATTGATCTCCTAGAGTTTCTTCATCTTCTAGTAATTCTGGCCAAGTTTTTCTTGATGGAATTGCAGAAGAACATCATACAAGTGATAATTTTTGATTGTAACTCAGGTTGATATTCAATTCCTATGGCCATAAAATTGGATTTCCTTTTGATGACACCAAAGATCCTCTCAATCACCCTTTTTGCTGAAGAATGGTGCAGGTTGAATAATTCTTCTTTATTCTTGGCTATAAAAAAAATTAAAATTGAATGAATATTAATGCTAAAATTGAGGACCAAATAAACCAAAAACAAAAAAATGAAAAATGAAAAGAAAAATTAAACACTTGTTTCCCACATGATCCTAATCTTTAAAATTACAACTTATTTGTCTTTATGGAAACAGAAAATCATCACACAAACCAAAACCAGCATCCCCCAAAAAGTATTTGCCTTCAGGTATTTTGAGTCAGACTTCTCTTGCAATTTTCCAAATTCTTCCATCTGAAACACTTCCTTCCAATCCAGCTAGAACATAGGTGAATTCCATTTCAAAATTGCAAGCTTCCAAGACATTTTTCCTATGCGTTTAATGAAGGTGTATCTCTTGGAAGCTGGGACCAGGATTGGAATGTGAGTGCCATCTATTTCCCCAATGCAGTCTATGAAAAATGATGTGAATTTGGTATTTTCTGAGATGAAGGTGGAAACTGGAGTGTTCTCAGTGCAAAGTGTAATAAATTGTTCAATAAATTCTTGGTTGGAGACCATGTTGGTGACAAATTTGTTTATTATTCTAAAAATTTCAAATCAGTTGAAGAATGGTTAACAAAAATTTACTGATTTTTTTTATTATGATAAAAAATTATTAGAATTGACAGGAAAAAAAATTGAAGTGTTTTTATTATGATCAAAAATTATTAGAATTAATAGAAAAAAATTAAAAAAAAAAATCTTACTTTGAGATGGTGGAGGCTGATCTTTGGAATCTTTGCTGATGTTTTCTGTTTGGATTGCCAGTCACAAAAAAATGAAGAATAATTGAAATTTTATCTAATGAAGAAAAATATCTAGAGGGGCTGATTACAATTTTTTCTACTAGTAAATTTTTAAAAGTGATAGAAAAAATTCTTTATTCATTCCAAAATTTTGATATATTGGTAGGGGATGTTCATTTTGAATCATTTCTTGAATCCATTGAGATCCAGAAAGGGAGGAGACATTTTTTGTAATTTTTGAGGTTGACTGCTTGATAATGGTTTGAATTTAGAGATTAGTAAAATTCACAGCCATGAGGCTGTGAATTAAGAGTATCCAACACCATTTTTCATGTTGTAGCAGGCTGTTTTGATTGAGGTGATGGGTGGTGAGAGATGAGGGAATGGTGGCAAATGTATTGGGGGAGATTTGACTGAAATTTTGGCTTGTTTTGATAAGGCAGAGGTGGATATTTGACTCCAATAAACACTGTGATAAATTATTTTGATGAGGCAGAGGCGGGATGGACTTTCAGGGTTTTTGAGTTTGTTGTGTTGAGAAATTGGGTTCTTTGTGGGGTGAGCTTGTCAAATCAGTGAGGGTTGCCAATGTTTTTGCAAACGGGGGTGTATGTTGCAACCCCAGGGTGTATAATAATTTGGAAAAAATGTTTTTTTGGACCTTTTCCTCACCCAAAAACACATACACATACATTTGTGCGGTTGCCAAACACAACCTAATAAATCTTTCCAAAGCTTTACCATCAATTGTTTTATTTATTCTCTTTTTCTGGTTCTATAAATTTCTTCCAATTCTTTCATAAAATTTAAAGCTTTTTCAATCCAAAAATTTTCCTAATCTTCCAATTTGGCACTTTAGCCTCTTCAAACTTTGGTATTCTCAAGATCAAATGGATTGGATTTCCAGAGGACTTAAGATATCTTTTCATTATTAATGCAGAATATATTGACTTATTTTTCAGAATTAACATTGGTTTCCAGGCAAGGATCCAGATTTTGAAACTTCAGCTCAAAATAATTCAAATCAATTGATCCAAATTTAACTTTTCAAAATTAAAAATAAAGCACAAAAAGAAAACATCATCACCTTCATGTTGGAATGAAATTTTTCAACCTCATCAAATATTTCTTTTATGTTTATTCAAATTGAAAAGAACTTGGAAAAATTCAGTAAAACATAAAGTTTTTTAATTAATTTTGGCCTCTTTTCCATATAATCATGATCTTTGGATATTTTTTTTAAAAACATTTTCCATCAAATTCCTCCCATATTCAATCAAAAATGACAAAATTTCTGTAAGTGGAAAAATTATTTAGAGGTTTCATTTTGAGGCAAGACAGGTCTGGGGTTTGGTAAAAAGAGAAGGAATGAAATAATTGTCTTTGATGTTTCCTTTAGAATAAATCAAATGAGAAATTTGGCAATTTTGATTCCATGCACAAAGTATAGAGGAGGTTTCACATGTGGTGCTTTATCTTTTACATAAAATACATCATGCATGGATTTTAAAATCTTCTTGAAAAAGATATGGCTGAAGAATGAGAAGAAGAAACTGAGGCTTGAAGTTCTCAATAACTTTGAATCTTTCTTCAATTGATAGATTATTCAGGTGATTCATTTATGATATTTGAAACAAATTAGAGTTAGGTTCTTCCAAAAAGTATTGAAATACTCATTTTTATTTGAAAATATATTGAAGTTCCAAAAATGTTTTTGAATTTACTGAGCCTTCCTGGTTTTTAGATCTATTTTTTTTTGTATTTTCCTTATTTCTGAATCATTAATCTGACTGTCATTTTTTTTAGATCATAATTAATTATAAAATGCATTGATTGGCAAGCATAATTCAAAATGGGCTCCTCATTGTGGCCAGGAACCTTAGGAAATTACTGTTGATGATTATCAATTTTTGATATTTCTTTGATCATTCTTGCACTTGATGGATTTAATTTTTTGATTTTTCACATTATTTGAAGCCATGTCCTTAGAAGAATTTATTTAGAGATTTTCTATGAATTTTCATAATTGGTAAAAATTCATTTGGATTTTATCAGAAAAATTGATTTTTATTAAAATAAATCAATTTTTGATCTTTTTTTATTATTCTGTTACTTCATAATTTTTTGGTTGGAATATTTCAACATATTTTGATTCCCGTCATACAATAATTACATTAAGAATTTTTCTATATTTTTTATGTTTGGTAGAAAGGTATTTATCTTCCACTGGAAATGCTCCATTTTTCTTATTGTTCTTACATTGGATGAAGTTTATTTTAAAATCTGAGTCCAGATTCAAATTCCTTTCAAAAAATGGATATTTATTGTATTCTTTAAATCTTTCATTATCTCAAGTGATGTCCATAATTGAAGTCTTCAAAAAAATTCTACCCCAGGCAGACCCCAGAGTGGGTCTGAGGACCTTCTTTTAGCCCCCCCAAGGCCTCAATCAAGGTTTGCAGGCCTCTATAGGCTCAAAACTTCACCAAAAGGCATTTTTTCCCATCCCAAGTCCTCCTTGGATCCTTCAAGGGTGCCTTTTCCGACTCAGGACAGTGGCTTGAACCTTAAAAGGCCTGCATATGCCCTCAATAGGCTTGTTTTCTTGCCCCAGACACCTCTTTTAAACCTCAAAAAGTTTTAAAAGGCCTTAAATTTTGATATTCATGCCTTTTCTATATTTGTATGACTTAATAAAGTTTTAAAAAACACATCTTAAAACATGGTTTCATAACTTCAAGGTTTGTTGATCTTCATTCTATCATCTCTGAAACAAAATTGAGATTGATCAAAAAAGAACACATATTTATTTTATGATGTATTTCCAAGTTTATATATATATCTATATATAATTGCTGGTTTTATATTAAATTTTTTCATCAAAGCTTTTAGTTTATTAAGAACAAATGCAAATTTTAGCATAATTTGCCTCCTTTTTTTTCTTCTGATTTTCAAAATAATCTTGTTTATCAATGATTGAAATCTTCAATCACCAAAAAAAAAAAAAAAGTTTTGATTCAAATGCTTCTGAGATTTTTGGAAGCACTCAGGATTGATATCCCAAAGTTTTAGCTGGATGATTGCTTTTATTTACTTTTTGAAAAAAAAATCACCTTAATTCAAATCAAATTTATCCAAGCTCATCAAATTCTATCACCATTTTAGACTCCCATCAGCTGCCAATTTTGGTAGAAGGAGATATGCCTTGGCTTGAACATGTCAGTGAACCATCAGTTGGTTGGTTTTCAGTACATGGATACATGTAACAAGAAGTTGGATCTTTTTATCAAGACTCTACATACATTCAAGAGATCATTGTGTTGATTCCTCTTGGTATCACTCTTGTTACTATGAGTGCTGTCCTTGGGACTACCTTAGTCATACCACCTTGCTCTAAGCTCCTGGGGTACCTGGTTTTTCCTCCAATTACATTCACCACAAAAAAAGTGATGCTAGCAAGTGCCATCAAGGAAGCTCTCTCCAAACTCTAGTTGAAGGTATGTTCATGCTCTAACAAGTTTTTGGTGCACAGTCACTGAGCACAATGCCCAGTGACTGTGCATAGCAGCTTGGATAAATCTTGACATGAGCTTGGCTGGAGCTTGACCTGAGCTTGGTCATACATTGGGGATGAGCTCCTTGATGGCACTTGCTAGCACGCTACGTGCTAATTTCTGTGGTGATTGAGGCTCTCTTCCTTCAATGGTTGATTGGGGCCTCAATGGCGTAGCAGTAACCATCACATGGAAGCTTGGCACCACCCCTACCATGGCTGTGCAAGTCCAGTGTTTGAATCCTGGGAGACCCACCCCCTGGCCTCTACCCCTTCTACTTTGGCCGGCCACGCTGTGGAAACAAAGAGGGTGAAAATCCCCTAGTTGTCCTCAAGTTTGAGAGTTAATGGTCCAAGCATCTGTAAGGAGGTTGGATGCAATTAGTTAAAGAGAGAGGGAGAGAGAGAGAAAGAATAATAAGATGAGTTCCTTGTTCCTTGTTCCTTCAATCCTTCCCTTCCTCTGTGATAAGGTAAGATCCAATCCTCTGATCCTCCCTCATCTCTGTGATGTCTCCACAACCAGGTTGAGGGTGCGGTTTAAGTAACCATCCCCTCAACCCTAACCTAGGTACAACCGCAAGCAAACAAGAATAATGAAATACAACCCCTAAGTACAGAACCCTAGCCCAAATCTATCCTTCCAACCCCATCCCATGATCCATATCCCATACCCCTTACCCCATCTCCATCCGTATTGCCCGCCTGCCATTACATCCACCCAGTTTGTCCTTCTCATGACGCAGCCCTTGCGCCGCGCCCAACTTGGAGCCCCCCCACGCATGTCTGCATCCGCCCAACGCGCCATTCCAGATATCCCAGGTACATCCGCGCATTGCAAGACGCGCAATCTGTCCAACCCAGTCCGATCCACCCCGCGTCTCTGGATGCTGAGCCTGTCTTGACTGCTGAGTTCACAGCGCGCAGCCCATTTCAACTTGCGTCCATAAAAGAACACCACAACGCCCACCCCATTCATTTTTTCAAACCCCTTATTGGTTGGCCCGTTGGCACCTGGATGGCATTTCAATTTGAATACCTGTTGCCCAAATCAGAGTGGACTTCAGACATGGGCCAAAACATAAAATAAACCTTTAATCCAAGTCAAGATATCAACCTACACTACATATACACTCTTGTCAGAGTTAAACTTGTATCCAGATCACCTATTCTCTCACTGTCAGATTATAGTGCAATATGTGAAATCAATAGCACTTCAAAAACAAAAAAAGATGGTTGATTGATGTGGGCCTGTCGCGCGCGATGCTTCTTGGTTTGGTCGAGTGAAAGTTTTTGTGATGAGTGACTGTGAGAGTAGGGTAGGTATCACACTCCTGTCACCATTTTCCCTCAACCCCGGCATGGTATCACACATCTGTCACACGCTTCTTCTCCAACCCCCCCCCCCCCCCCCCCCCCCACCATCAAATTTTACTCTGTCCCTGTTTTCAGTATCCAAGTTGGCGTTGTCCGTCTTGATTACTAAACTCGTTCCCAGCAGCAAGTCTCATGAACTGAACTGCATCGAAGAAGATATGACTTCCTACGAACCCAACGAGTACGAGCATTCCATCGAATCAACCCATCATCAGTCCTCCATTCAGACCCTCAAACCCAATCAACATCAACCGGGAAACTATCAGACTGCTCATCCAACTGGGGTCGCCCTACTACCTATCATGTTGAAAAAATTATTGGTGGTATCCCACTCTCATCGTCTCACTCATTCCGCCATCCTCTGTGATCCAAACGTCTTGCACATTCGTTCCAGTTCTCAAAGATCCAAGTTTGGAACCGGAGATTGGGCCTGGGGTTGTGGCTACAGAAACATTCAAATGATCTTCTCCACCTTGATCGTTCGACCAGCATATCAACAGGCTCTTTCGACTCATCCCCTTTTAAATCAAACCTCCTCCTCCTCAGGACCACCATCGATAACCCGCCCCAAGCTCGGCAACTCGGATCCTCAGACTGAAATTCCAAGTATTCGCCTATGGCAACAGATCATTGAAGATGGTTGGAAATCTGGTTTTGATCCCGAGGGCGCTGCTCATTTCTCTCGTTCTTTGGTAGGTAAGAGGAAATGGATCGGTACCACTGAAGCTTATGTTGCACTCTCTAGATTGGGTGTAAGGTTGGACTTGTTCTGATAATCCATGCTATATACTCTTTTTTCATCAATACAGATCCACTCAACTCGTTTAATTTTTTCTTCAAAGCAGGTGTCAAATAGTTGATTTTCCTCATCCTAGTGGACCCAATGGTCTACATGTCAAACTAATCAAGTGGATCGAAGGTTAGAGTTGAGAACGATTTTTTATTTATTTTTCTAAAATGCTCATGGCTACCGCGAAAAAAAAATCCTGCTGGAGTTATTCAAGATCTTTTAATGTCAGGATATACTCCCTCTTTTTCACACTTTATAGATTACTTCAATTCAGCCTCATCTCCAGCGGCTGATCATCTCGCATCCATTCAGCCGCTTGCTCAACCTTCCGATTTCGACCCAAAATCGCCCATCAGATTGACCAGTAAGCTCCCGCTCTATTTTCAGCACGAGGGCCATAGTAGGACGATCATAGGAATCGAAATCGATTCCAATCATCAATCTCAACTTCTGGTTCTAGATCCTGCCAAGTATAAACTCTGTCAACTTACATCCCGATATACCTTGCGATCATCTTGACATGAATTGAAAGTTTTACCTCTTGTTGTCCAGGAGTACATCCGGCTCTTTGAAAAAATTCTCCGACCATCTAATCTCAAACTCACCTTCATCTGTCATAAACGAAATCTCCACCCCTGCCCCAAGCCTTCAACCATCTGTATCATCATGCTCGAGCAAACCGGCAAGCTCAATCCTGACCCTTTCCTCATCCGGTTTAAAACTGCCGCAATGGATCACCAACTCAGTTTCGGCGAAGGCAAGTGTCGAGTTGGAAACCAATTCTCATCAGAAAATTTTGAATCTGTATCGATTAAGTTTAAAACAGTTGAGCCAAAAAAAACAATACCAAGTACGTCTTGAAATCAACATGGTTCCATTTTGTGTATTTCTTACCCCATTTGTTTCCATCGGCTTGAGCATGAAACCAACACCCAATTCGCCCCAATTCATTCTTCCCCATAGGTCCTTTATATTCTTGATCAGCCTCCGGCCCGGTGTGATATCGATCAAACCCCCTTTCATATCATCAAATCCGTCAGGATTGAATGATCGGTTTGCTTAGCAAATCGTTGAATGCTTCTGATCGGATCGTTGGAATCCCTCTGCCCCACTTTCATTTTATGAATCCTCTCTCTTTGTATGTAGGAAGATCAACATATTCTAGCATCGGGGCATATTTTTTCAGATCATGTGGTGATGGCGATTGAATTTTGCGGCCTGGCAGAAGTTCCCTCATCTTTTACTTTTATTATTGTGTGATGACTTGAGGACCCAGCTCACGAGAGGGCGATGTAAAACTTCCTGGATCCAACTTGATGATATCTTGCAGTGATGAGTCATCATAGGCTTGTTGATCTATTGAAACCATCCATCACGTTCCTCTCCATGCATGTTGAACCACCAAAACTGATTGCTGAACTCTTACAACTTCAGCGACCTGGTTCAAAATGATAACAAGATGAGCACTGTCCCTCAAACTTGTAGCAGTTGGAATGGTTGGGGTTCACCCTCTCTGACCTTGTGTCCCAATCTATCACAACCCTCTTCCTATGGTCTCAGCAGAGGCATGTGTCTATCTACTTGTGACACCAGATAGGATCAACTCAATCCATTCGACCTTGGAAGTTCAATTGAGCATCAATTTGTGACCACACTCAGAGGAGTGTACATATATGATAGACCTACCTTACTTCAATGAAACATAGATAGTCAGGTATACATGACAAATTCTAGAATGAAAATGTCTAGTCAGTTCAATTCAACCAATTGGGAGGGAGTGAAGACAGAAACAAAAACAAAAGTGTCCTCACTCAAACCTCCAAGGTTCATTCATCCCTGGGGCAGCAAGGATTCAATCCTCTCTCTGTTACGATTTTTCTTCTTCCTCTATATGGTTTATATAGAGTCAGTGGTGGTGGTGGCTTCCTGAGAAGCAAGTTCCTCATGCATTAACTCAATCAGTTTTTTTCTTTTCTTTTCTTTTCTTTTTTTTTTGGAGTGGCTCCAGATGAATGCCAGAACCTTATTACTTGGAGCATGGTCTATCAAACCATTCAGTGGGTTCACTTAGAAACAAGACAAAAAAAATAAACCTGGTTTTTCCTGATTGAATCTGATTTGAACCATTGGATTTTTGTGACCTGCATCTCACTAGAGTAGTTTATCAACAACTCCTTCATTGATGTCTGAAATTGAGGACTGGCACATCCCATTGGACACTACCCAAAGTCCTGACCATGTAAATTTATTTTTAGAAAAAATTAAGGGTAATGTTAAATTCACAACTCTGTACACAGCTCAAATGGGCCGTGTGGCATGCTACACATCCTGTTTAAGTTGTGTGGCATGCCAAACAACTAAAATCAAGTTGTGTAGCCTCCACTAAATAATAAATAATGAATAATAATAAATAAATAATAATTAATCAATAATAATTAATCAATAATAACCAATCAATAATAAAAAATGAATAATAAATAATCAATAATCAATTATAAAGAATAAATAATAAATAATAAATAATAAATATAAATAATAAATAATAAATAATAAATAATAAATAATAAATAGTAAATAATAAATAATAAATAATAAATAATAAATAATAAATAATAAATAATAAATAATAAATAATAAATAATAAATAATAAATAATAAATAATAAATAATAAACAATAAATAATAAATAATAAATAATAAATAATAAATAATAAATAATAAATAATAAATAATAAATAATAAATAATAAATAATAAATAATAAATAATAAATAATAAATAATAAATAATAAATAATAAATAATAAATAATAAATAATAAATAATGAATAATAAATAATAAATAATAAATAATAAATAATAAATAATAAATAATAAATAATAAATAATAAATAATAAATAATAAATAATAAATAATAAATAATAAATAATAAATAATAAGTAATAAGTAATAAATAATAAATAATAAATAATAAATAATAAATAATAAATAATAAATAATAAATAATAAATAATAAATAATAATAATAGATAATAAATAATAAATAATAAATAATAAATAATAAATAATAAATAATAAATAATAAATAATAAATAATAAATAATAAATAATAAATAATAAATAATAAATAATAAATAATAAATAATAAATAATAAATAATAAATAATAAATAATAAATAATAAATAATAAATAATAAATAATAAATAATAAATAATAAATAATAAGTAATAAATAATAAATAATAAATAATCAATAATAAATAATAAATAATAAATAATAAATAATAAATAATAAATAATAAATAATAAATAATAAATAATAAATAATAAATAATAAATAATAAATAATAAATAATAAATAATAAATAATAAATAATAAATAATAAATAATAAATAATAAATAATAAATAATAAATAATAAATAATAAATAATAAATAATAAATAATAAATAATAAATAATAAATAATAAATAATAAATAATAAATAATCAATAATAAATAATAAATAATAAATAATAAATAATAAATAATAAATAATATGGTTGTGTACAGGGGTACAAAAATCAAAAATGCCCATTATGGGGGGTATATGCCCCCCCAGGGGTTGTGCGTGTTTAGAACAACTGTTTGGAACAGTGTATGAGCCCCCATGCGTTGAGGGGCCCTACAAAACTCCCACAGGTTGTGTGGGGCCCTACATGACTCACACACGGCTGGAGCCATGAATTCAACATTACCCAAAAATAAATAATAAAAAAAGTGATAGAAGTTGATCTCATTGACCTCAGATTGGAAGAATGTTTTTGCAGGAAACCATTTTTTTTGTAGATCTAGTAGAGATGAATAAAAGAAGGACCAGGAGGTGCTTTCAGCTTTAAAATTGATAAAATCTCATTTTTTTTCTGTCTCATTTTTTTTCTGGCCTTTTTACTTTGTCTTTTTTTCCTTTTAAAAAATAGGTGGAAAAGGCATTAATTTAACCAGAAAAAAAAAGATGTGAATCTATGAAATATTGAGCTTGTGTAGGCACACTCCCAATTCCAACTTGGTAAAGTACATTGGGGGGAACGGAGGGTGCCCAGTGGGCTTGAATTTCAGATCTGGTTGCAATGTTGATCTTGGCACACAGCCAAGTGATGCTTGGCCAAGGCCAAGGTGTTGGGACCCCCTGGTAAACTTCTCCCCCTCACTAACCCCATCCAACTTTCTCATATCCATCCTGGTTTTTTTATTGAGAGTGATGAGTTTTATCAGATTCAAAATCTCTGTGACAATAATCAAGTCAATTGAGGGTGATGAGGGGACACACATGTAAAGAATACAAGAGGAATTTGGTCACAAAAAGATGATGAGGAAGAGGAGATAGGCATGTATCAATTCTAAATCAAGTCATAGGGGATGTTTTGGAGTGGTAAAGATGTCTCATAATTTCTCAGAACTCATCATTAATATCTCAATCTGATTGGATTCATACCAAAAAATATGATATTCTGACACTGAGTTTTGAGTTGATGACAGCTATTGTCTCTTGGATTTGATTTACAAATCAGCTTGGTGTTCCATATCAGTTGAAGCTGATTGGCTTGGGTGGGGCCAAGCCAAGCCTTAAACCAATGCACCCAAACTTGGAAAAATAACAATAATGCTTGGATATGTGCCACATTGGGTTTAGGGGATGCCTCAGGGGCTTTAGGGGTTCCAAGTGCAATTTAAAAATACTTTTATGGAGTTGGTTGGGTTCACATACAATCTTGATCTAACATATCAATAAATAATAAATGAAAAATTAGTGCCCTCCGGGATGAATTAACCCTTTTGGTGTGTTCACCCACCCAAGGAAGGTATGAAACCCTTATTTGGATCAAAAAAAAGAAAATTTTGAATTCTTTATTTCAATTAAAATAATTTTCTCACAGATTTTGCACAAGATTGCATGAAGTTCCTAGGTTAGAAAGTCTCTTCAAAGCCCTCCAGGATGATTAAAAGCATACCAAGAGGCCTCTAGAATGCTTTGAGCCATGCTGGAAAGCTTTGAAGAGACTCTCCCACTTGGGAAATCCATGAAATATGGGTGGGTGAGGAATTTTTTTGAAAATCAATTTGAATTGAAATAAAGTACCCACATTTTATTTTGATAAAAAAAGGTTTTGATGCCTTTCTTGTTTCAGAAAATACACAGAAAAAGCATTAATTTATACAGAAGGGCTTGAATTTATACTCTCATTACTCTAATGCCTTCATTTTATTTTAAGATTTGAAAGTTGTGAATTTATGAATTTTGAAGTAATGGATATATCCTGGGAAATACAAATTCAAATATAAATCCAAATAAAAATAAAAATATAAATATGAATTTAAACTTAAATTTAAATGTAGATAAGACAAGAACATTTCAGGATTTTTCAAAGAAAATAATTATTATCCCATGCAAACCATGAAATATTTCCTTGTTTTTCTTATCAATAGAATGATATTCATGGATTCAGATGATTTTTTGATAAGCACCCATAAAGGTTTTGCTATGTAGTTCTTTTCATTTTTTCTTTGAAAAAAAAGGTACTCAAATTATCAGCCTAGATGAAAATTGGATAATATGCTCCAAACCCAATGATATTCAGACTTTCAAAACCAAATTAACTCATTGTTTTTTCAAAAAAGATCATGGTTACATGATCCCACACTAACTTCAAGGGGATATTTGTTTTCTGAGAAAATATCAATCTATCAGAGTTAGAAAAAAAACCTTTTTAAATGGCGGGTTTTAACCAACTATACAATTTCAAAAGAGCCATTTTGCAAGATGATTATCAAACTTACCCCAAATAGGAGGGTTTTTCCAAATGAAATATAGAAAGCCACCCACACCCTCAAACACAAATTTTAAGTGATCATCCAACTATTTGTTCCCACATCCATCCATTTCAAAAATCCATAATTTTTCAAAATAGATCCTCAAATCTTGGAATCCCTACTTCTGGTTAAATAATCATTTCATTTCCTAAAATCTTTCTTCAAAGAAAAATAGCTACTCAGGAGCCCCCCTCCCCCCCCCTACCCAAAAAAAAAAGAAAAAATTTAGTGCAAAAAACAATTTCATTCCAGAAAAGTTATTCAAGTAATTCAAAATAAAAAAAAATCCTTCTCAATATATTTCCAGATTTTGAGATAAACTGAAAAAAAAAACTGACCATGATCATTCTTTTCAACTGAGTCAAAAATACTTCTAACTATAAAAATTGCTTTGAGGCTGAAAATGAAAGTTTTTTTGTAAAAAAAGCATCTTTTAAGTTTGATGTTTAATTCCAAATGCAGTAGGAGCTTTAGAATATAAAAAAACCCCAGATTTAATGAAAATAGAACAAAAGATGAGGTAGAAATTCAAGAAATATTGAAAAAATTAAAAAAGAGCACACTCCAAGTCCCTCTCAACTGGATTTTGGTTGGCTAATTGAAATAATGCCAAGGGGATCAACCTGTGATTGAGAAATTGGAATATTTTGCAAATTCTAAAAAAATCAATCCAAATGTTGGGAAAAGCAAAAAATTGGCGCTGAAAATGATCTTGAAAACCAAAGAACCAATTAAATAAATATAAATATGAAAGCTTGAAGTCCTCAACCTAGTAACAGGTATAATAAGAAAACCCTTGAATTGAAAAAAATTTATGAAAAGGAAGATAATGAAACTTTCCCTAAGCCAATAGGACTTTAACAAGTGTTTTTAGTTTGGTGATAACCTGTCTTGGATCCATAACTTGCATCTCTGGATCCATAATTCCCAGATTTGACCAATCAAATGAGTTCATCCCCATTTTGGAAGATTATTCTAATTCATAGCCTCCTATAAAACTACTTAAATCTCATATTAAATGAAATTACAATTTTGAAACTTTGAAAATTCTTATAAGTTAATTTATTTAACAATGATCACTTATTTCATGTAAAAAACCCCACCTCTTTTTTTGGAAATACTTGCAAGTCATTTTCTGGAAATAGTGATGAGTTTTGTCCAAATTAATCCATTTTAAAGGGGAAAAAAAGCCTTTATTTCCTTCAAAATCAACCCAGAGAGGTCATCAAATTAGGAGGAAAAAAGAAAGCTTGAGATTATTTTATGAGATCATTAGAAAGAAATGATCAGGTAATAAAATTTATTATATAAAGTAATTCTTTACCTGCATCAATTCTTGCACATCAAAATTATTAGGAAACCAGTAAATTAAATATTGAAAGTGAGATACTAAAACCTTCATGGACAATTTGCTAGAATAAAAAATTAATCAATTAATTTAATTTGAATTCTGAGATTATTTTCAAGGGAAAGAAAAAATTATTCCAAAAGAAAGTTTGAAAGAAATTGGTTGAATTTTGAAAAATAGGATAAGTAGATGAATGTGGAAAATTTATTTTTTAAAAAAGGGTCAAGCTCTAAAAGTAGGTAAAATTTTATTCTTGCGGCTGGGAAACTTTCAGAAATTTGAAGTTGATGAATGTGGGAGAATTTGTTTTAAAAGAAAGTTCAAGCATAAAATTAGGTAAAATTTTATTGTTGCTGCTGGAAAACATTAAGAAATTTGGTGGTTCTGGGGGTCAGATTTCATCAAGGGCACAAAATGAAGATTAGAAATTGAGCAAAACAGCTTTCCAAGATTATTCCAGGCAATCAAATATCTTTTTTCATGAGACTAAGTACCTTCTTATTCTTCTTGTATCACCTCTATTAGCTAAAAGGAAGCAATTAAACTTGCATAAAGTAGGCTGAAATATTTATTCAAAAATTTTTCAATCCCATCCAAGTGGAGAAAGCCACATAACCACATAATCAAGGTTAAAAAAACCTTGATAATTAATTTCAATTAACCTTTTTTTTGCATTTTTTTTTTATTTTTTTTTTGGTTTTTTGCTTTCAATCTTCAATTTTTAATTCAGCAGTTCTTTACTAGTATTTTTTTTCTAATTTAAAAATTCTCACTGATTGATAAGAAAGGAAATTATAATTTTTCTTATCAATTTGATTGCATTTAATTATATCCAGTTTTTATTTATTTAACAGAAACAAAAACCTTTTCCACCCAGAATGAGGGAGTGTAACTAACAATGTAAAATTTAGGGTAGATGCATTATAACATGGAAAGATAATTTTCAAGGACCATTCCTTTATTTAAAATTGAGGGTAAAAAAAAACAAGGAAGACTCCCCCTAGCCACCCCTTACCAACCCAGTAAAAAAATAAAAATAAGACAATTGGGAAAAAAGAGAGGACTAGTTTGAAAAAGAGGAAAAAATAAAGTTCAAAAATTGCATTTTTCTTGGAAATAATAGTATTAGATTGGGGAGTTGATTTGGGTGACACATTGTGACCTGGTTGCCTTCACCCCCCAAATTTGGCTTCAAAACTTTCAGAGAGGGGATACTTGAATTCTATTGGGAGTTTTTTGTTTTTGTATAAAATCTTTGGAAAATGTTAAATTCACAACCCTGGGGTTGAAAATGGGCGTGAATCACCATTAACAACCCATATTCCTTGTGAATGGTGATTAATGACTCAATAATCACCAAGCAAAGTTTTTTACAACTTGCAAATCACCCGGGGCGTTGTAAATCCCCAAATGAAACCCTTTGTGAGTCAAAATTGGGGATTCAAACCCCCCGGGGATGTGCAAGTTGGGAGCGGGGGTTGCACTGGTTTTTCTGGCACATTTGGGGAAAAATCTCCCCAAATGGGCCTTTTGAGGGGGGAATCGGGGGAACTAGGCACCCCTGGACCACATTTGAGTGCCCTCAACCCAAGTTTGGGGATGTGGCGTACTATGTGGGACTATTGGACCACAAAAAGAAACTTGGAAAAAAAATGTCCCTATTGGGAAAACAAACACTTGTAACAAAACAATACTCACCCATTGGATATTTTTTCTCTTGACCCAAAAAAATTGAGTACACCTTGGAGTTTTTGAAAACTGTTTGATTGAACATCAAATTGAATTGGTTTTTTTGGAGATTATGGGAACAGTGGCAAGACCAAGCCCCCCTGGTTTAAACATGGCAGTGTTAACAGACTTAATTGAAATTGTTGTTAAAAAAGCTTTGGAATCTAGGGATTTGGGTAGGGAGTTGGAAAAGAAAACATTGGAAGCCCCAAATTGATTCTCATTTAGGGTTTAAATTGAGGAAAAAGATGTTTCTTTACCTCTGTAATTGACTCAAGCACGTGGTTCACTTTTCATATGCCATTTGACTGGGAATGATTTGGCTTGAAAAATAATAATGTAACTAAGGTGCTGTTAAAATATGGATGCAATCAGGTATTGTGCATATTAGTGTGTAATCCAAATGGGCCTCCAGGGCCCATTGGACATCACGTGGGCCATGTGCGCCTATGTGGATGTTATTGGTTTTGGGAATTTGGGTTCCAAAACATGTTTTCCAAGTCAATTGGGACACCGGCCTTGACCAGCCCGTCAGGGTGGATGGTCCACCTTAGCCAGATGGGCTTATCTGGGCATTTATGGGCCCAAGGATTATTATGGACATAATTGGCCAGAGGGGCTGGCCCGCCAAAGTATGTTTTTTGGGGTCATTGGGCCTCAGCAGCCCATTGGGGTTGCCACCCGTGTTGCAGCTCACTCAGGGCCACTTGTTTCTCACCGGGGGCCTGTTTTGGGGCCCAAAGGCATGCGCGGGGCCATTGTTGGGGGAATGAAACTCCAAATGGAGTCCCCCCAACGGCTGTGTCCAGGGCCCCAGCCCTGTTGTGCCACCCAGCTGGTTGAAGCCACCAAGTTGGGTTGCGGCGGCGGGGGCTGGCAGCCCCTGCCTCCCTCCCTCCCCTCCCTTGGTTGAAAGGGGGAGGGAGGATGGCTGGTGCCTCCTCTACCAGACCAGCCAGCCAGTTGCAACAAAGGCAACCGGCAAGGTGGGAGGGGACTTGATAACCCCCCCACCTCAAGGCTGATTAAGATGGGGCCGTCTCCCCCCCTCGTTACCAAGGGGAAGGCAACCAATAGGGCTGGGTGGGCCTGACCACCACCAAGTCCACCTTCTTTGTGACCACCCCTGGTGGTATTGACCCCAGGTCCCCTGAAGGAGGATTTGATCACCTCCCCAGGGGATTTGAGCAAAGGAGGAGGGGGGGGTGCACACCCCCCGGTTACACCCCCCCCTCATGAGTTCTTGGCTGGACCCACAGTGATTCTGGGTCCACCCTGGCCATTTCAAGGTCCAGGGGCCTGGTTTCCTCCTGCAACCAGGCCTGTGAGTGTATAGAAAGGGCCAGAAGAGAGATGTAACCAGGTAACAGGCCTGGTTGTAATAGACAACCAGCCAGTGTCTGAAAAGCAAGGGGCTGGTTCAGCCCTGTGAGGGTAGAAACACCAAATTAAACCAGTAAAGGCTGGTCAAAAGGGTTCCGAACTAATGCCAAGTGGGCTTAGTAAGCCCAGACCAAGTAACAGGGCTTGTAGAGACTGTAGAGCACATTTGGAATAGAATTTTGGCCTTTTGCTTATCATTAAATGAGCTCCACATGAGCACCATCTTTTGTATTTAAGGAGCTCTTCTCCCTGCTGTTTTCCATCAATTAATTCATCAATTAATTCACATTTAAAAGTGTTCCATTGCCTCTGCCTCAGATTAAGGATCAATCATAAGACATTATTGTCTCAGCATTTATTTTGCTTTAATTACTGCTCTTTGACTTTGATTGTGGGCAAATAATTCTCACACATTATCATTACCATCATCATCATTATTTCAAAGCAAGATAGACCGTTAGACCTTAATTTGGACATCCTCAAGGACCTTGCATTTTCCAAGAAGATGTCTTATAACCCAGAATCCAGCTCCACCAAGATTTTTTTGAATGGTTAAAACTATTGTACTTGGTCTTTCTTAATGGACAGTGATGTGGAAAACATTTTTTTTGGGGAGATTATGGATGCAGATGATATCTTGATTAGTTCAGAGGTAGAGAAGAAGTCTTAACATCTAATTCTTAGGCATTTGGATGAAAGTCATATGGCATGAGTTTCTGAGACTTTGAAAGAGGAAAAGTAGAGGATGGGAAGAATTTTATGGAAGATGCTGAAGGCCAAGTATGCTGGTAATTCTGTTCATCAGAAGGGGATTGGTTTCAATAAGTTTTTTAATTTGAAATTTTTCAACTGTAAACAATTCTTTGGGGAGGAAAGATCAAGAATTGCTAAGTTTGATTCATCTGGGCTGAACATGGATCCTGAGTTTTTGTCACTCTTGATTCTGCAGAAGCTACCAAAAGAGTATGAGTCCTTGGTTAGGATTATATCTAAATTGGATCCACTTCCTGGGGAAGAGGATTTGCTGAAGAGAATTGAAAAGGATGATCTTCAATTTAAGATGAAGGAGTGCACAGGAACTTCTCTGGTTGGTAAGACAGGAAAATCAGGAAAGAAGGCAAAGGCCAAGAGGGATTTATCAAAGTTCTTATGTTATAATTTTCAGAAAAAGGGGCACTATGCAAAGGATTGCAAGGAGGCCAAGAAGAGGAAGTGGTCTGAAGAAGAAGACAAGGAAGTCAAGGAAGTCAACCATGCAATGGAGAAAATTGCTATGGTGGCATTGGAATACCCATCAGAAAAGGCTGTTGAGGAACATGTCTCCAAAAAGAAGGCAAAGCTCATTGAGGATCAAGAAATGGACTTGATTGATTATGAAGTGGGTAATCTTAAACTTGATGATAAGAACTTATCAGTGGCTGATCATTATTATTTCCTTACAGGAGGATTGAAGGAGGATGTTCTTGTTTTGATTGATTCTGGTTTTACAGATCACATGTTTTTTGAGCCAAATTTGTTTTCAAATCTTAGAGATTTTGATGGTGTTGTAAATATTTGCCAAAAAGGAAGAACAATTCAGATTAATGGAATTGGAAAAGTTATTCTTGCAAATCACTTGGGTTTCAAAATATCTTTTGAGAAAGTGTTCTATGTACCAGATCTGCCTTATTACCTTGTGTCTATTGGAGTTCTCTGGAAAAAAGGGTTCCAGATTTGTTATCTTAAAAAAGATAATTTTGCTATTGATTTGAATGGGAGAACTATCCTGAGTGGACAAGTTCAGAATAAGTTTCTCTGCGCTAACTTGTTAAATTTTTCAGCTCTGAGAACTTTTTCTCACAATAGAAGTGGCCATAAGGTGAAGGACAGCAACTGTGAAAGTTGTAACCTAGGGGCCAAGACCAGAAATGTGTTCTCAAAGAGTAGAGATTGCACAGAAGTTCCTAGAGAGGAATTTTCCATTGATTTTGCAGGGCCATTTAAACCAGTGTCCCTTGAAGGGGTAAGATACTTCATCAATTTAGTTGATACAGAAACTAGTTATGTTTGGGTAAAGCCAATAAGATCAAAGGATCAGACCACAGAGGAGGTTTCAGTAATCTTCAAAGTCTGGAAACAGAATGGTTTGATGAAGGAGATCAAGAGGGTTATTACTGATGGAGGGGGTGAGTTTGTGAGTAAAGAGTTCAAGAAACTGTTGAATGATTATGGAATCAATCATATAGTTACTACTGCTAGTACTCCGCAAAACAATGGAATAGTTGAGAGGATGAACAGGACTTTATTGGAAAAAGTCAGAACTATCATGGCTCAATCTGGTCTACCAAAGTTTTTATTGGCTGATTTGGTGTGCACAGTGTTTCTGTTGCACAATATAGTAAGTGTTAATGGGAAGAGTCCGCATTATCAGTTTTGGAAGTTGTACCCCAAAACATCACCCCTAAGAAAAATTGGTTGCTTAGTGTATTAGAGTGTCCACCATAATGAGATGGTTGGTAAGTTAGATCCTAGATCCAGAACAGGGGCACTTGTAAGCTATGATTTAATAAGTAAGTAATACAGGCTTTATTGTCCAAGGACAAGAAAGGTTATCCATAGTAGGGATGTAAAATTCCAAGAAGGTAACTTTCAACTCAGGAGGAGTGAAGATATTGCTGTTCAGGAATCACAGCAAGAAATAGCATCAGAGCCTATTTCACCAGCAGAGGCTGCAGAGAATTTCATTAATGATAACGTTGAGATGGCAGAAATTCCACAGGAGGGTTCAGTACCCCCTTCAGGGGAGTCTGTGGAATCAGAACCTGATGAGCCTCCACCTCCAGTTAGAAGGAGTGGCAGGATGAGAATAACTGTTGATAGGTATGGTAAATGGAAGTCCCATTATGTTTCTGCAGAATATGAGGAAGATACACTTTGGGAACAGTGTATGCTTAATGAGATTCTACAGTTAAGTTCAGAGATGGGTAATAGAGTTAACCCAAATAGATTTGGCCAAGCTATGAATTCTGACAAGAGAGCCAATTGGAAGAAAGCTGTTTTTGAGGAATTTGATTCTCTATAAAATAATAGTGTGTTTGAAGTGGTTAAGCGGGATTCAGTTCCAAAGGGAAAGACCATTGATTGGTCAAGATTAGTGTTGACTAAGAAGTTCAATACTAATGGAGTTTTGAAGAGGTTCAAGGCTATATGCGTTGCACAGGGCTTCAAGCAGAGAGAGGGTATTGATTACAAGGAGAATTTCTTGCCAACTGGAAGGCTTTCCACATTCAGGTAAATCATTGGTTTGGAAGTGGAGTTGGGTGAATAAATTGGATAAGCTGATTTTGTGACTGCATACTTGAATGCAAAAATTGGAGAGGAGGAGACTGTGTATATGTCAATTTCCAATGGTTTCAAGGAATGGCTGGTAGAGACCAAGCCAGAAAATATGAAGAAATTCTGTTTGAGAAGTTTCCTCTTGGCAGATAAAGGGGAATCTGTCCTCAAGCTGTTTATATCCACGTATTGATCAAAGCAAGAAGCTAGGTAATGGTATAAAACTATTAGTAAGAAACTGATGGATATTGGTCTCAGGACAAGTGCGGCCAACCCTTGTCTCTTTGTGAGAAAGGATGCAATTTTGTTTGTTTGGGTCAACAAAATTATCATTATTGGGAATGGTAAGGAGAGAGTCATGGAGACACTCAAAAAGGAGTTCAAGATAAAAGATCTTGGTCTGGCACAGCAGGTTATGGGAATGAAAGTTAGTAAGAGCAAGAATGGGATCAAGTTGGATCAGAACCATTATGTGTCAGCTCTACTTAAGAAGTATGGATTAGAGGATGCAAAAGAGTTTGGTACTCCAATGAAGTCAAACATTTGGTTAGAAAAGTCTACAGATGAAGAGCATCCAGAGTTTTTTCAATCCGGGAATGATTATAGGTCAAATATTGGATTTTTAAATTATTTGGGGCAGTGTACAAGGTCAGATATTGCATTTGAAATTTTTTTTTTGTCACAACAATTAGAGATACCTAGCATGAGGCATTGTTCAGAGTTTAAGAGAGTTATGAGGTATCTTAAAAGAACAATCAGTCTGGGACTGCAGTTTTCAAATTCAGAAACCTCTGACTTGGTTGGTTATTCTGATGCAAGTTGGGAAGATGGTAACACTAGGGAATCAACACATGGTTTTGTATTATTCTTAGGGAAGAATTTAGTGTCATGGATGTCCAAAAAGGTTTCATCAATAAGTCTTTCATCAACAGAAGCAGAGTACAGAGCCTACCTGTCAGCTTCACAGGAAGCAAAATGGTTGATAAAGGTCTTAGAGGATACACATAAACCACAAGGGTTTGCATTTTTGTATTCTGATAATCAGAGTGTCATTGCATTGGAAGAGAACCAAGTGTTCCATTCAAGAGCAAAACATATTGATGTTCATTATAACTATATACATGATACAGTAAAATGAAAAGAGATATTCTTATGTTACATGCCCACTGGAGCAATGATTGCAGATATCTCAACTAAGGCGTTAGATAGGAACAAAAATCAAGTTTTTGTGTCTAGTATGCAAATGGAATCCTTTTGGATTAAGGGGGTGTGTTAAAATATGGATGCACTCAGGTAATGTGCATATTAGTGTGTAATCCAAATGGGATGCAAAAATGGGCCTCCAAAGCCCATTGGACATCACGTGGGTCACGTGGGCCTATGTGGATGTTATTGGTTTTGGGAATTTGGGCGCCAAAACATGTTTTACAAGTCAATTGGGACACAGGCCTTGATGGGCATGTCAGGGTGGATGGGCCACCTTAGCCAGATGGGTCTATCTAGGCATTTATGGGCCCAAGGATTATTATGGACATAATTGGCCAGATGGGCTGGCCTGCCAAAGTATGTTTATTGGGGTCATTGGGCCTTGGAAGCCCATTGGGGTTGCCGCCCAATCAGGGCCACTTGTTTCTCACCTGGGGCCCAAAGGCCCGCGCAGGGCTGTTATAGGGGGAAGGGGACTCCGTTTGGAGTCCTCCCACCTGCTGTGTGCAGGGCTGCGGCCAGGGTTGCGCCACCCAGCTGGTCACAGCCACGGGGGCTGGCCACCCCTGCCTCCCTCCCTCCCCTTGCTTGGTCCCAAGGGGGAGGGAGGATGGCTGGTCCCTCCTCTACCAGAACAGCCATCTGGTTGCAACAAAGGCAACCGGTGAGGTGGGAGGGGACTTGATCACCCCCCCACCTTAAGACCAATTAAGATGGGGCCATCTCCCCCCCCCATTTCCAAGGGGGAGGCAACCAATGGGGCTGGGTGGTCCTGACCACCACCCAGCCCACCTTCTTTGTGACAACCCCCGGGGGTATTGCCCCCCAGGGCCCCTGAAGGAGGATTTGATAACCTCCCCAGGGGATTTGAGCAAAGGAGGGGGGGGTGCGCATGCCTGCCGGTTACACCCCCCCCCCTCATGAGTTCTTTTCCGGACCCAGAGTTTTTCTGGGTCAACCCTGGAAATTTTGAGGGCCAGGGGCCTGGTTTCAGGAGGCAAACAGGCTGTTAGTGTATAGAAAGGGCCAGAAGACAGATTTAACCAGGTAACAGGGCTGGTTGTAATAGACAACCAGCCAGGGTCTGAACATCAAGGGGCTGGTTCAGCCCTGTGAGGGTGGAAACACCAAATTTGAGTGGTACAGGCTGGTAAAAAGGGTTCAGAACTAATTCCAAGTGGGCTGAGTAAGCCCAGACCAAGTAACAGTGCTTGTAGAGCCTGTAGAGCACATTTGGAATAGAATTTTTGCCTTTTGCTTGTCATTACATGAGATCCACATTAGCACCATCTTTTGCATTCAAGGAGCTCTTTTCCCTGCTGTTTTCTATCCATTCATTCATCAATTCATTCAAATTCACAACTTTGCCATTGCCTCTGCCTCAGATTAAGGATAAATCATAATACATTATTTTCTCAGCATTTATTTTGCTTTAAATACTGCTCTTTGACTAAGATTGTGGGCCAATAATTCTTACAGGTGCCAGAACCCCTTGACCCTCCTCCTGAAAGAGCCTTTCCTAGTAGGAAAGAAGCTGAGATTTATTGTCAAAAATTGGCAGCCATGAATGGCTAAGCATTGATGACATTCAAGTCAAAAAAGAAAAAAAATGTTAATCTAGAATTCAAGATATTTGGAGTATACAAAGGGACATGCCTCACCAAATGGCAAAGGAAAAATCAAACCTGGAAGGTTGGGTGTAAATTCATGATCTGTGCAAGTTGCACAGTAGCAGATCCCATTTGGCATCTCTCCATTAGAAATGGCCAACACAATCATCAACCATCTGAAAACCCCTCAGTGCATCCTCAACTGAGGAAAATCTCTGGTTTAGCCTTGGATAAATTTAAAGAAGGAATGAAAGATGGTCTCAATAAAATTCAAATAAAAACACCAAGTGCAAGGTAAAGCAAGCAAAACTCAATAAGAAAATTTTCATGGGAATTATATTTTAAATTCTCCAGGAAACCCAGTGGTTTTCCAGGTCAAAAGTTGGTGGAGAGGTTTTCTTGGAGGCCCTTTTCTTGGCTAATCCTGAGTCTATAAAACTTTGCAAAAAATACCATAATATTGCTGTGATTTATTGTACTTATGAAACAAATAGGTACAACATCCCTGTCTGGAATTTTGTAGGAATGACAGCTAACAGAAAAAATTTTACAAAGGCTGTTGCTTTTATAAAAAAATAAACGTATGAGCTATACAGTTGGGCATTAAATGCATCAAAGGATTTGGCTTATGATCCCAAGAGGCTTCCCAAATTCTTTGTGAAGGACCATGAAAAAGCTCTGATTCTTTCAATTGAACATAGTTTCCCTGAGTCAGCCAGACAGTTGTGCTCCTGGCACTTGTCTCAAAATATTCAAGAAAATTGAAAAGTTTTCTTCAGTAGTGAAGATGAAGGATGGCAAAGTTTTATGAATTTGTGGGCAAAGTATGGGGCTGCTAAAGCCAAGGTGGAGGCAGAAGTCAATGATGCAGAACTCAGATCAGACCAATTTATTGCTTCTTCTGTTCATCTCTGCTTGAATTTCCTATGTTTAAAATTGTATACAGTGTTTCTTTAAAGACCGTGAGGATTTGCTTGATTATATGGAAAAAGGTAATTTTCCCTATGAAAGAGAAATTTTTAATGGTGTGGACTTGTGTCAACCCAGAATTTGGAAATAAAAAAATGTCTCAGGTAGAAGGGGCCCATGCTACTTTCAAGAAATTACTTGCAGGATCTTTGGGGAACATTTTGGATGTGTGGAAACACCTTGAAGGAATCATTGAAAGCCAAATCCAATCAGTGAACATGTCACTTAAAAAATCTTGAAAAGTCTTTTTTGGTGTTTTTAATTTAGGGCTAGTCCATTGATGTGGACTTGATACAATTAAATCTCATTGGATCAGCTTAGCACAAGTTGAACTTGTATCTTTTGGCATTTTTACTTCAGGGCTGGTCCATAGACTCTTTCATTTTTTATTTAGTTTTTGGTGTTTTTACTTTAGGGGTTGTCCATAGAATTTTTCATTGTTTATTTATATGGGATGCGCATTAATGACCCCAGAGTGGTGAAAATTTTAGAATTTTCTGTTAATCTTTCTTTTTTTTTCAATTTTTTCAATTTCTTTGGTGTTATTGTTTTTTTTTGTTTTATTTTTTTTGTTCAATTTTTTATTTATTTTATTTTATTTGTTTTTGTTTTAAGTTAATTTAATTTTTTTTTCTTTCTTTTTTTTTCTTTCTTTTTTCTTTTTTCTTTTTTCTTTTTTCTTTTTTCTTTTTTCTTTTTTCTTTTTTCTTTTTTCTTTTTTCTTTTTTCTTTTTTCTTTTTTCTTTTTTCTTTTTTCTTTTTTCTTTTTTCTTTTTTCTTTTTTCTTTTTTCTTTTTTCTTTTTTCTTTTTTCTTTTTTCTTTTTTCTTTTTTCTTTTTTCTTTTTTCTTTTTTCTTTTTTCTTTTTTCTTTTTTCTTTTTTCTTTTTTCTTTTTTCTTTTTTCTTTTTTCTTTTTTCTTTTTTCTTTTTTCTTTTTTCTTTTTTCTTTTTTCTTTTTTCTTTTTTCTTTTTTCTTTTTTCTTTTTTCTTTTTTCTTTTTTTTTGCTCACCATCAATGGGTTGTGAACCATGCAACACAACCCAATTTGGGTTGTGAACACGTCGCGTAGGGTTGCTGTTTGAATTCTGGAAACTAAGTGCCCTCTTTTTCTTGTCTCCAAAAAAAACCACATTACAGTCATATTTAACAGAAGATATCTTTCACTATTATGGGAATTATAAAAGTAGTATTTTATGATAAATATTTTCTCTCATGTCTCTAATCAGTTGTACCTCTTGCTGATTGATTGTTTCAATATTAAGTCCTGATTATGTCTGAAAGAATGCTAGTTCAAGTAGTCTGACTTTCTTTTGCTGATCAAACTCTTGTAGTCATAGAACCCTGAGTCACTAGTTCTTTTAATGGACTTCTTATCTCTAAGAACCTCCTTTCTTATCTTGATCTTTATTAGTTCTAATGTCTTTTGAATGCACAAATCAGCTTGAATTAACACCTCAGTTGCATTGTACTTGTCAATCTTCTTTTGATAGCTTGTATTTCCTGGCTTATGGCCTGTTGTTTCTCTGTCTTGTTGCATACTGCCTATCACTGATTATGTGACAGTTCTTTGGTCATTTTCCATTCATTATTCATTATCTTTCTTATTAAAATAACCACAAGTTGGTCTTACAGTTTTGGTCTGTATCTAGACTATTTAAAACTTGTGCTAGTCCAGCCAAATGATCACCATCCATTCTTACTTACTATGAACCCAAGTGCCCCTTTGAATCTCTGATCCGCTGCTCTTTGTGTCACAAGATTTCTTCCAATTTATTGCCCTTATTCTGAACAGAGGCTGCAAGCCCAAAATTCCACCAGCTGAAAATTTAACTTTTCTCAAAATCTTTTTCTGATCTAGAAATCAAATGAAAGCACCCCAGAGATTTCATCAAATAAATGGTCAAAAAGCATGTATGCTTCAAAACATAGTTATCATATTTAACAAGGGATAACAAAAACCTGAGATACTTGAATGGAGCCCGCTGAACCACAAGTAGTTTGAATTTCCCACTGAATATCCTCTATAATCATTTAGAAGTGAAAGTCAAAAGAAGAGTGCAGTTACTAAATTTTTTCCAGGAGGTGGATTTTTCCAGTGCTAATTCTGGAAAATATTCAAACTATTGGTTCAAAAGAATTGCAATTATTGCCAAAATGGCCCATAAAATACGCATAATAAATTCAATTTTAAAATAATTTGTCCAAGGAAGAAAACCAGTTTCCACAAGGAATAAAATTACTACATCAAAATATCAATTTATTCCTTGAATTGAACAGTCATTCAGAGAATGAAATTGGGGAATTTTAATTTGAAAAGATTATAAGCTAGCAGGATGACCATCATTGACAAAATTTGAAATCATGAAACTTGGATCAGAAAAAAACAAACCAAGTTGAAGAACTCATGGAATTTCAACTTCTTGGTCCAAATTTTTACTTTCCTCTAAGAAAAAGGACAAAAAGGATGATATGGAAAGAATAGTTGATAAAAATGTGCACAAAGAGAATTTTCATAAATTTATTGAAGAGACTGTTGAAAATAAAACAAGGAAAAGAATATAATGAAAATCCAGCTCTTGGGTTTATTGCCTCATTCCAAATTCCCATGGGCCAAGTGGTCTTTGGTTTATGTTAAATTAGACTGTTGTTTTTGTATCAGATATAATCTTTTTCCATTTGATTCTTCATGCTTGGATATTCTTTAATTTTTTTTGGTTCAAATATGGGCACATCAGCATGATGACTTCAAAAAATTAAAGCTCAAAATAAAAAAATTTAAGATACCTTGGGTTTTTCAAATAATAAAGTCCTCAGGAAGGAATTCTTTTTCAAATTTTAATTTTTCTCCTAGCATTGCACACCATGAAAATGATAGGGTGTGAAAGATGGCCCAGAATACAAAAAAAGGTTTAAAGTAGATCTGGGGGTGAAGTTCTGAGATTATTTTCTATAAGTGAGTCAAGGAAAGAAATAAAGGGTTAAAATGAAATCAGATAGGAAAAAAATTGAATCAGTGAATAGAAAATGCTGATAAATTGGGTTCAGTGACTTATTGTAGCAAATAATTTGTTTTAAAATGGTTTTTTTTTCCTGTTTCATTGTTGTGAGTTGATTTGGGTAGGATTTTTGTAATAAGGAGTAAGTGCTGGTTGGTTTGAATGAGTGGAAATAAACCAGTTTCAATGAGTAAATCATTCATTTCCCAATAAAGTATTCAGCTTTTTCAATTGGTGTTTAGCTGGTTGATTTTGAAGGAACTTGGGGTTTTTCTGAGTTGCCTTTGTAAGGATTGTTGTACCATCCCATAAAATGGAAATATTAAATTAATAAATGAATATTCAATAAACAAATGAACTTCTGTTTCTTTTAATGTACATAATTTGCATAAAATGCCAGGAATGATTCTTCTTCTGAGAAGGAAACTATGAAGGAGTTCATAATTTGCTGGTATTTGATTGGTTAGTGAGATTAAATCTCTTGCAACAGATCTTCCTTAAGGATTAAAATTAGATGAGGTTTTTTTTGCCTTTTACTTTTATCATTTGACATACACATATTAAATGGAGAAGACATGGTCATCACAATATGTGAATTTGTAGAGAAATTTATTTTTTACAACTGAAAAATCTAAGAGATGTAATTTTATTGAAGATTGACCTTAAAACACTTGAATTATCATAAATTTGGGATGAGTTGATCATCACAAGGTCACCTTGGTGTTTTCCACAAAGAGCATAATTTAATCCCAACTCCCTTTTGGGAACCAGCTACCCAAAAATTCAAATTTTGAATTCTTTTGTCAATGGATGATTTACCAGTGGAGTCTTGGTTGGAAATATTGATGAAGTACTAGAATAAAGCTATTCATATGACCAATTATGATTTAAAAGGGAAAAGGTTGATTCCAGGTGTGAAGCACATCATCCCCCATACCAAAGCATTTTGGCCTTAAGAATTGGGCACTGAGTCATCTGAGGAGCTTAGAAAAATTTCTTAAAAGGAGAAATTAAGTCAAGAAATTGAGAAGGCATTCATTAATTTTCCCGGTTGTATGACTGGTCACACCTAGAAATACAGCTACCTCCCTTATCAAGACATTCAATAACCCTCTGTCTATCCAAATGCATACTAAAAAACTTGGTGCTGCTTTTCATTCACAAATTATCCATTAATCTTGGTGATTTTCTTCAAAAGATAAAAACTCCATATATTTTCCAACATCTACCTTACTAATTTGTCCACCCATGCCAAAACTTCTGCTTCCTTCCTCAGTAATATTTGATAAATTTTTCTGAGCTATTCTACTATGGTATATCCGGTAAATTCATAATCCACCTCTGGACTACTCCCTTCTGGATATTCAAGTTTCTTTGAACCATGATTTAGTTTGAAAATTGTGTATATTGCACTAGTTATTATACTAATCCCTCAGGCATTTATTTTTTAAGCATGTAAAATATAGCCACTCCCTTTGGTACTAATGAAATGTAAAATCCTTGTTGAATCAAATTTGGATAGTAAATTTCTATTTTACACATGTAGTTACTATTCCTTTAGTCACATGCTTTTCTTCAAATATCCACTTTTCATATGTTAATCTGCTTTTTTGATCCTCCCATTTTTCAAAAATTTAAACCAACCACTTTTATTTTTCATTTTTTTTTCCTTAGAAATTTATCATTGTGTGTTCTGAGCTTTTGAAATTCTTCCTACCCTGAATTTTATTTGAAATTCCACACTCCCAATTCCATTTTGTATTGGATTGATTGAGCCCAGTTGAAGCCTTGAAAATCTGAGAATTCCTCAAATCATCACCTGGCTTTCTTGAGATTCCTCAAAGCAACAATTAGATTTTGAAGGCCTCCCTTTTTTCTTGATTACAGCTTATTTTAGATTCTGAAATTATTAAAGCTTATTGGGGTGAAAGTTTTCTGTCTTGGTTTAATTTTATTTTATACCTTGCATATCACAAGCCCTGGTTAATTGTGATGGCGTTCTTAGGTGCCAATTTCCACATCACCTTATTTTTATAAATTCACTTTGACTCAGTTGAAGCCCCTTTCCCTTGCAAGTGAGTCCTCAGTGAACAATATTGAGTCCATTGAACCCCCAAACTGAATCTTGGCTGGATTTCAAATTCTTTCCCTATGATTTTGGCAGGTTCCCAGGAAGGTTGTTGGTGATTCCCACTCATACCAGGATGGATGAATTTTATTGTTGTTCTCAGTAGTAAATAATCATTAAATACATTTCTCACCAACCTAGGGCTGGATTCAAAGACATAACCAATCAAAAAAATAAAATCCAAGGACCAAACTGTGGGTATACCTTTGGATTGGGTATCAAGTTTGGATGTACCAAACCAATACCTGCAGTTGTTGTGTAACAACCCAATTCCCAATAAAAAATGGCCCTCCGCAGTGCAAATTGCACTAATCATGTGTTTTATTCATTTTTATTCAAGTTTAGCTTTAGTTTTTTTTTAGCCTGTGAAACTTGTTTCACCTAAAATATCACATGCCTAAACACCTGATTTACCCAGTGTGAAAAAACTTTGAGAAGGAATCCCAGCCCCAAACCATTGGCTTTATGCAAGCACAATACTCAGCCTAACTGGTTTGGTTATTGGTTATTACCCAAAATTGAGCTTTCAGAGCCAAGCCCTAAACCAAAAACAGACTTCAAAAACACTTAAAAAGGTCCTTATATAAATAACTCCATATAAGATTAAATGCATGCCTCACAGTCTCCCAATCCCAAAAGCAACAAAATAACCTAGAGTACTCCTTGTTTACAGAATTTAACATGGGTAAATGGATTCATATATATATATACATATATATATATATTTAGTTTCTAAAAGTGATTGGCTATATAAATGAGAAAAAAAGTATTTGTTTAAAAAAATGATAGATTTTTTAATCATGATAGATGAGATTACAAGTGTTGTTTTTTCTCACATGGTTTTTTCATGGCCATATATTCAAACAGGCCTAACCTATACACAGTGATAGCCCTTCTAATAAATTTTGACAAAAGAAACCTGTGCATTACCCAAAACCATACCATCAGACACTGGGGTGGGCTTTCTTGCATGAAGGGGCAGGGTTAAAAATGTGTGGCAGTGCTTGAAAATATGCATGGAATCAAAACTAACCAAATTTTCCACCCATCCCTTCCCCCCAGTTCACCCAACTGCAACCACCTCATTGAAGCTCAGTTTTAACCTCCAACCTCAGAATTCAAATTGTATACACAATTAATTTTTTTGACACAATCATTTCCCTTGTTTTATTTCTTCATTGGAATGCCTTTTTTTTCTAAGTCCTTCATTGAAAAAATCACATTTTTTTTTCTTCTTAATCATTTTTATCCAAATTTTTTCACATATTTATTTACTCAATTGAGTGGTTTCATTTTCTGTTTTTCAAAAAGATTAATGATCTTTTTCAGGTGAAATAGCATCCCCATTTGGAAAGTGTGCATTGTTCAAATGTTTTACAAGGTTTTTCATTACCACTCAAACTTTCCTGAAAGCATTCCCCATAATCCAATAAAACAAGAATTCCCACCCAAAGAAAAAATAAATAAATAAAGAAAATTCAAAAAATAGAGAAAATAGAAAGTAGATGAAAAACTAAATATAAAATAAAGAAATAATTCTGAAAATAAAAGAAATTTTATTGAAAGAGTTATTAATAGTGCAGTCAGTCTTTTATATCCAATATAGAGAAGAAACACAGTAAGGAAGATAAAAAAATCATGGTGAAAAGAAAAATTCAGTAATCATTCACAAGAAACAGAAATTTTGTTGAAATTAATAATATTATTTTAAATTCAATACAAGAATCAAATCAAAAAATCCAGAAAAGAAACCATAAACTTGCAATTTTGATGAAAATAAGTGCCCCACCAACATTTTCACTACTGTGAAAGTTATAATCTTTCCAAATAATTTCAATATAATTTTTTTCCTCATCAAAATTTTCACTCTCATCTTCTTCAACCTTTCTCTGTTCCAGATGCTTGCTTGCCTCTGCTTTGCAAGCATTTTCTTCAACCTGACAATTTATTTCATGATTCAATCAATTTCATTTGGTGAAACAGGAATGATCTTGTTTTGTATGTTTATTCCTTTTTCTCTTGCACATCCAATCAGAAATAAGAAGCCCCTCCACAATTGTGAACTTGTGGGCCTCCAAATTCCACTTAAGTTCCAAATTTATCACTTGGTTCTTGTTTTTAATTTTAAAATGTAGAAATATTTATGGTGATAGATTTTATTCCCAATTGATAATTTATGGAGAGAAAAAAAAAATAATAAATTATCAGTTGATGGCCCAGGCTAAATAATTCCAAAAGAATTATAAAACTCATGCCAAATTTCAAAATTGACATGATTTTAGCAGTTATTTTCTAAGATGATGCCAAAAAGTGTCATTGGTGTGATTATATTAAAAAAAAAAAATAATAAAATCAATTGGTGTTCTTTTCCATCCCAGGAAGGCATGTAGCGTTTTTAAGTTTTGAAGGAGTGCCTTGGGTGAGATAAAAACCAGTTGATGGCGTGCTGGGCCCACAAAGGCCTGCAAACATACATTGAGACTCTGGGTGGCCAAATGAAAGCCTCCAGAACCCTTGTTTGGTATGTTGGGGAGGCATTTTTGGAGAATATAAATATGGAAAATAATTTGGTAAATTTAATATTTGAAAATGCAATGAAAATGGGAATTTATTGTGAGGAATCCAAATATGAAATCATATCTGGAAAAAAAACTTCATCCAATTTAAGAAAAATAAAAAGAATGATAAAAAATCAATTTCCTTGCAAAAAGTGAGATATATCCAGTGCAATATAAATAAACTGTGAAAAAACATAAAAAAAAATTGGAATATACCCATCTCATTCTGGGAATTGAAATATAAAATATTTTCAAACATAAGTATCATCCAGTACATAAGTAATTATGAAAAATATGAAAAAAATACTTCTTTGAGGAAAATTAAATATTTGTGATGAAATGTAAGTATTTTTTTACCAAGAATAATAAAAAATAGAAAAATAATGAATTTTTATAATCTAAAAATAGAATTCAAATTTTCTCAAACATCTTAACAAAAGTTTCATCAAGTACAAAAATAAAAACATCCAATGTCAAAAATTGGCTATTGAAAGAAGGATGATGTTAAATTCACAACTCCCAGTCATGTGGGAGTTGTGTAGGGCCCTACATGGCCCAATGGATGCATGGGGGCCCATACACGCGTCCAAGACGCGCATGGGGGCAAAAAAACGCGTGTAGACGCGCCCAAGGGGTCGTCTCAAACACGCGCAACCCCCAGGGGGCCGTAAACACCCTGTACACAGCATATTTGAGCTGTGTACCCCTGTACACGGCGGTTTTGAGCCGTTTTTGGGGGTACGCGGCCCCCTGGGGGTTGTGCCAAACTTTTTGGGTCCCCCTTTGGTTGTCTTCAGTGTTTATTGTTTTTATTTTTCTTTATTTAATTTTAATAATTATTATTTTATTTCTTATTTTTTTTTTTTTTAAGCAAAAAATCAACCTTTTTTGATCTTTTGGTTGATTTCTGTTTTTTTTTTTTTTTTTTTTTTTTTGTATTTTTATTTATTTTATTTTATTTTATACCCTTTATTTTTTTATTTCATTTTTATTTTTTTTTACCCACCAGACTTGTAGCTGTGTGGCACGGCAACACAACTACATTTGAGCCTTTTAGAGCCCCACACGAGTAAATTTGAGCCGTGTGGGGCTCTACACGGCTTAAATGTAGTTGTTCAGCCCCCACGAAGTGATCCAGTGCTGTGTGGAGTACAGCCCAACCACACTCAAATTGAGTGGGGTCTGCACAGCTCAGGTGTAGCTGTGTAGCTGTGAATTTAACATCACCCTTGAAAGAAATCACCTTTGGATATTTACCTTATCATTCTTGCACTTGATGGAGTTTCTTTTGTGATTTTTAATGATTTTTGAATTCCTCTGATTAAATGGTTTGAAAATTGTTTTTTATATTCTTTTATTTTTGGTAAAAGATATCTAGATCCCATCACAAACAATAATGTTTATTCAAAGAATTCAATTTTTGATTTTATTCTTCTTATTATTTTATTCAATGAATTATTTGATGAAATATTTCAAAATATTTCAAAAATCCTTATTTTATAGTTAAATATAGAATTTTTATGAATCTTGTTTTATTTTTTTGTTAAGGTATTTATATATAACTGGAAATTCCCATTTTTATTCAAAGAGATCAATAGGTCGTATCAGAGTTAAATTTTTTAATGGAGGGTTTCAACCCAAATCTGCCATTTCAAACACGCCATTAAAAATAAAAAAACACTCATTTAAAATCAGAAGCTTCAGAGTTACCTGAAAATAAATGGGGTTTTTCAAATCAAGTATTTAAAGGCTTTCAATGCCTCAACCACACATCAGTCCACTTCATACACCCCTGGTTTCAAACTTACCTCATTCTACCTCCAACCACATCAAAAAAATTCTACCTCCAACCTCATCAGAGAAATCTGATTCATTGCTCTCATCTCTTCATTGCTATCTTAATTGCTTTGTCTCTCATCACCTTGTCACTTCATCACTCTCATCACTTTATTGCTCTCATCACTTTATTTCTCTCATCACTTTATTGCTCTCATCACTTTATTGCTCTCATCACTTCATTGCTATAATCAATTTATTGCTGTAATCAATTTATTGCTCTAATGTCTTAATTGCTATCCTCATTGCTTCATCTCTCATCCCCTTGTAACTTCATAACTCTCATCACTTTATTTATCTTGTCACTTCATTTTTCTCATCAATTTATTGAACACATCACTTTCTGAATCTCATTGCTTTATTGCCCACATCACTTCTTAAATTTCATTGCTTTATTTCCCACATAAATTCCCAACTCTCATTGCTTCATCCCCTCATCCCTCTTACTCTTTTCAAATGGCCCCTCAGCAAACCTGCTCCTGCAAGTCCACACAAAAATCCAATGCACAAATACAAACATCCCCAAGGAGCTCTACATACAACAATCCTCCCCCCTCAGCTTCCAAACGCTCAAGTCAGCTCAAGATAGCTGATCACATCATCCTGGTAAACTAGCTCAAAATTCCCTCAAAATATGATGCTTGCTTTGAATCAAACAATGAGAAAAAAGTTTTCCAATCTCTACCCTCTAAGCTTAATGGTTATCTCCTGATGGCCAATGAACTAAAGAATGAAACAAAGGTAGGCTGGCTCATTCATCAAAACAGATGAGAGGTGATTCAAGAACTACCAATCCAAAAATTGCCCCTTCAGCTGATGCGGATAAGCTATATTCTTGCACTGTCTCTGTATGTTTTTCAAATTATCTCCTCCCATCCACATACTACAATTGGGGTGAGGATCAAGAAGGGATTCAATTAATTGAATGAAATTTTGATGGCCAAACACCATATTCTTTCCAAGTCTCTGTATGTTTGTCAAATCATCTCCTTCCATCTTGTTCCCTCCCATCCACATACTACAATTTGGGTGAGGATCAAGAACCTTTTTAATTCATTTTATAAAATTTTGAGGGCAATGGCAGTTTTACAATCCAAAATTTCTCACACTATGGGATTTGAGACCATGACCTTAACATTGATGAGTGATGCTTTAACCACTAATATAAGTTTGCCATTGCAAGATGGGCAAATGTGCCTTTCCAAATGCTCAGCCTTATCATCTAATTACCCCTCTCTCACAATGATCATCCCAGCTCACCATCTGCTCATCACGCACTTGAATCAATACCCCGTGGCTATCAATTTCTTGATTAATTGTGAATAAATCAAGCAATCAATCACCAATTTATTGAGCAATCAATCGCCAATTGATTTCTCAATTGATTCAAAATCAATTGAGTGATTGATTGGCAATAAATGTATCAATCAATTGAGTGATTGATTGGCAATAAATTTATCAATCAATTGCTCAATTGATTCACAATCAATTGAGTGATTGATTGGCTATCAATTTCTCAATCAATTGCAAATCAATCTCTCAATCAATCTCTCAATCAATTGCAAATCAATTGAGCAATCAATTTCAAATCAATTGCTCAATCAATTGAAAATCAATTCAGCAATCAATTGCAAATCAATTCAGCAATAAATTGCAAATCAATTGAGCAATCAGTTGCTCAATCAATTGAAAATAAATTGCTCAATCAATTGAAAATAAATTGCTCAATCAATTGAAAATAAATTGATCAATCAATTTCTCAATCAATTGAAAATAAATTGAGCAATTGATTGCTCAATACATCAAAAACAAACTGAGAAATTGATTGGCAATCAATTTCTCAATCAATCACAAATTGATTGAGCAATCAATTGGCCATTGATTGCTTGATTGATTAGCAATTGATTGAGCAAATTTGAAATCAATTGGGAGGGAGGGAGGGGAGCTTACCTGGCGGATTGAGCAAGGAGGTGGGCGGGGGGGACCTGGAGGTTGAATGATCAAAGGATTAGAACCCAATGAAGGGCAGGAAGAGGAGGAGGAGGGGGGGGTCTTACCAGGGGTGCCAACCAAAGGAGGAGGGGAGGTGAAGGGTGAGGTTGAGGTGGATGTGAAGCAATAGAGATGTGAAGCAATGGAGATGAGATGTGTGTGATGCAATGGAGATGGGATCAGTATGGATTTTCTGAGGTGGATGTGTGAATGGGTGTTTTGAATGGGATGGATGGTGGATGGATGATGGTGCATAAATGGTGGGTTTGATGTTTGAAATCTGCCATTTTCATGAAACCTGTCATTTTGAAATAAACCAGTTAGGGGTATGTGTATTTCAGAAACCAGACATCAAAAATGGCAGGTTTGGTAAAAGAAAATGGCTGTTTTATAATGGCGGGTTTGCTAACTCTGATATGCCCTAATTTTTTTACATTTGATGCTTTTATTTTTTTACTTGATGAAACCTTTGTTAAAATTTTTTTAAATATTTAAATTTTCCTTTTTAAATTGATTTATTTGTTATTTTTCTATTATTTTTTATGCTTGTTACAAAGTTATTTACATTCCATCACAAATATTGGATTTTCTTCAGAGAATTATGTTTTTTATAATTTTTCATAATTATTTATGTGAAGGATGATTTTTTTGTTTGAAATTGTAAAAATATCTGAGTTTCCTGCATGAAATACATATATGTAGCAATTTTTTAAGTTTGGTGAAAATTTATTTGTATTTCACTGGATATATCTTACTTTTTGCAAGGAAATTGATGTTTTATTATTTTTCTTATTTTCATAACATTGAATGAAGTTATTTTACACATCTAATGTTGGATTTGAATTCCTTGAAAAGAAATCTATGTTTATAGAATTTTTAAATATGAAATTTACTTGATTGGTGTCAATATTTTTCTTCTCCAAAAAATTCTACCCCATACAGACACAAGAGGGGGTCTGGAGGCCTTCATTTATCACCCCATGGCCTCAATTGATTTTTACAAGAGTTTGGGGGCACAAAACACCATCAAATTGTGTGTTCTCCTACCCCAGACACCCCTTTAAAACATAAAAATGCTTCACGCCTTCCTGGGGTGGGAAAGCACATCAAATTGGTGTGGTTTTAGTAAAAAAATTCCTATAATCATGCCAATGACACCTTTTGGCATCATTTTAGCAAAGAAATTTTTATAATCACACCAATTTCAAAAATTTCCATGATTTCAGCAATTCTTTTGGGGTGATTTTATGCTGGCCCTTGGTTGAAAAAGGATGCAAAAGCAAGAATTAAAAACACCAACCTAGAAGAAGAATGGTACAATGAAGCCTGTTTGGGTGATCACCAGCCCAATTTATTGATTGATACAACCATTTGTATGGCATTGGAACTCTTCATTGAACAAATAAAGTTTCAAAAATGGAAAAATAACTCATTTTAAACCTCAATCAATTTCCCAAGGTCCCCCCAAATCATCAAATAACTCATCATTCCAAAATTCATTTTCATGTTCTAAAACAAACAGGAGTGAGTATTTCATGGGAAATATTCTGGGAAAACTGATACCACCAATATTTTAATTTGCCAAGTATTCCTCCCAAAAATTTTTGAAATTTAAAATTTACTTTTCAAGAGGCCCTTTGAAATATATCATATTGGCAAAGATTTTCCACTCCTTTCTGGCTCCTAGGGTGTTTCTGGGTAAAATTTACAAAATTAGTGATTTCTCCCAATTTAATCCCACTGCTTGACTAAAAAAATTTGACTTTTCTTTTCCAAAAAATCAAATTTTCCTTTCTTCATCTTCCCCATCTCCAAAAGAATTACAGTATTATTGGCCAAGTTCCACTGCAAATTTCCTATTGAAACATTCATGCTTAAAAATATCAGCGATGAATTTTTCAAAATCATCCATGACAGAAGGAATTTAACCACAAAGAAGTTTACCCCTTTTGGCAAATCACATGCTCTTTCAAGCATCATTTTTTGAAAAAAACTCTGCAGAATTTTCCATTTGCTTATTTTTTTCCATTTCTCTGTGTCTGAATAAAAAAAACTTGATCATTCCACAAGCAGACAAGGATTGAATAGTGTAATTTTCACCATTTTTTGCATAAGGGCTCTTTTCTCAAGTTAATTTATATCATTCACACTTGGAAACATCATGAGCATGTAATTCACTTAAAAACTTACCAAAAAGCCATCCATCTATGAAAAAAAAATTCATTTTCAATTCCATTCAATATAAAAAATATTTCACCTATCTAGTACTTATATTATTTTTTGGCTATGCCTTTGGAAGCAATGGGCTTGAGAAGCCAGAAAAATATTGATTTTTACATACCTCAAAGGACCCACTTGAGGTAAAAGAGCTGACCAGAGTTTTTCAAGCACTGTACCATCTGAAGGACCCAAGAAATTTTTTTACCTTGGGATGTATTTCAATTGGAAAGCCCAATTGTGCACAAATTAATTAAAAAGAAAATTTTCAGATTTGATACAATTCATACATTTGGGAAGAATATCCCTCTTCAGGAAAAAGAGGCAAACACAACAAAGGATGAAAAATGCCACAAAAAAACAAAAATTATTTAATAAATTGTTGAAAATCATGATTAAGTTTAAAAGAATCACCAACAGAATTCATTTTTAAAGAGAAAATATAATCAAATGGATAACTCTAATTTTTTTTTTTGATATTAAATTGTTTCAAATAGTTTCTTGATATTTTATATCAGAAGGGTCTGATTTTAACCTGATTTATGAATTTTAAAAAGTTTTATGACTGATTTGTGTTAGAATCAGGCATCAATAGTCCCTGTAAAATTGCAGGTTTTCAATTTTTTTCCATTAATTTGATCATTTTCAGCTTTTTGAGATTTTTCAAATTGATAAGACTTGTAAAGATAATTAAACTTGAATTTAAAAAATAAGCATCCACATTCATTAATAAAGGAAGCTGTGCTTACCAGCCAAGGGATTGAATGTTTTAATTCTGGTTGAGGAATTTAACTTTTAATTTCATCTACCAGCTTTTGATAAAATTATTTTCTGGAAGAATTGATGTGCCACAGTATTTTCTAACCTTTATGTGGTTTCTGTGCTTGAAATTACAATCAAAAAAGATGATAACCTTATAATTTACAGCATGCCTTGAGTAATCAATTTTTTTTCTTCTGTCCCCAAAATATGAATGGAATATGTTAAATTCCATTTTTTTGGTTTAATTTAGGTTGTGGACAGAGATTAACAGATAATTGGTGGTTTTCAAAAATTTAAAATAAGCAAAAACAGCAGCACAGAAACATAGCTGAAGTTCATGTCCCTGTAAATTAAGAAGTTTGAAATTGTAAATGAAACAAAAACTAGCAAGATGATTGCTACTTGAATTATCCCCCTTCCTTTCAAATATATATTGCAATTTTCCTTCACTGAAAATCTGTTGTACCAATAAAAATTACTCAAAAAATAGATCAAAGCATTTCCAAATATGCTTATGATATTCCATGAGTTTTATTGAGAAACCTGTAGATGCAAAAAAGGTTGATATTGCTAAAAATCCATTAGCATAAATATTCAATTCTTGAGGGAGGAATTTTTAAAATTTCATTTCAATTTATTTTTGAACTAGTTGATAAAGGGGGTTTCTAACCAGATAGTATACCACATGATCATATAAGAAAATTTGCACAAACAAATTAGTTTAAAAAGTCAAACCACTTCTTAATTTTTCCAAATGGATCCATAAATCTGCAGTTGTTATCCTTAAATTAGTCAAAACTTATTATTTTCAACACATTTGGATGTCTTTGGCTTCAACCAAAAGGACACCATCTGGATTTTTGAACTCTTTCACTCCAAGAATGTGCCAAAGTTTCCTGTAAGGCCTTCTGGTAGTGCAATTGGATGAGGTTGGAAATTAGGGACTGACTCCATTATCAAGGTAGCAATTGAATGTTACAAACTAGCAACAAGGATATTGATGCTGGTGATATTTTTTGGACTGTAAAGGGGTGAGTTTAGAGTAGAGATTGGTCATTTATTCATATGAAAAGAACATTAAGTTGGACTGGTGGTTAAAATATAAAAAAGGAGTGACCCAGGCTGAATTCACGCCAAAGAAATTTCAAGAATTATTCCTTTTTTCAAAAAGGGCACCATTTTGGAATTTGTTTTTCTAAAATCACTCCAAAAGAAATCATTTTCATGATTATAGTAAACAAATTACTACAATATAACCTACTGTAATTCTTTCCCATTCAAGGAAGGCATTTTATCCAATGCCATGACATGGTGGCCTGTTATCCCATGCCATTTTGTTGAAGGGTTGCATCCCCTGCCCTTCAACATGCCAGAGGTGGGCGGGGGACTGGCCCTTCTGAAATCTCAGCAATCAAAACTTCCTAGCGCCAGTAGTTTCAACTTGTTTTTTTCAGTTTTTTTGGAATCAATTCAAAAAAGGGGCAACCAGAAGTTTATGTGAAACCAAAATTGCATGGAACTGAAGCCAGTGCAGTCTTGAAGACCAGGTCAAAACCACGTAGCCCCCACAGTTCTGACTTGTCCATTAAAAATTCCTGTAAATCTTAGTGTTTTCAATGGCCAATTCCAAACCAGATGCACTGAAGAATTTTTTAAAAAACTGGTTGCCGCAGGTTTCAACCTCACCCAGCCTTGGAGGAATGGTGAAAGCCCTTCCCACCAATTTTTTTTCTTATTTTATATGTATATTTTATTTTTTTAGAATTAATTTTTAATTTATTTGATTTTTTTTGAAATCAATTAAATTTTGTTTTAATTACTCTTCTTTTTTTTGACAAAATCCAGGGGCACTGTGGATCTTCTCAGTGATCAGAGCATTTTTATTTTTTAGTTTATGTTTTAGTTTATTTTTTATTTAGATATATATCTTGTTCTATATTGTTTCATATTTTAAAATTTTTTCTTTATTTATATATAGGGAATTAATTTTATCATGAACCCAATCCTTTAAATCAGGTATTTTGACATCTGCATGCCATTGTGTGCCTTTGCTGCTAGAAAGACAAATAATTTATTGGTTAAAGTAAATTCAAAACTCAAATGGGCCGTGTGGAATGCTATAAATTGCAATTGAGTTTTGTGGCCTCTACAAAACTTAACTGTAGTCCTGTAGCCCCCACACAACAGTGGTGTGTTGTGTGGCACCCTACACAACTACATTTGAGTTATGTGGGGCTTTAAAAAACAAAAATTCAGTCGTGTAGTGTGCCACACAACTACAAGTGTTTTGGGCCAAAATAAAAAAAAGTAAAATAAATTGAAAAATAATTCAAAAAAAAAAACAGAAATCAACAAAAAAATCAAAATATGTTGGTTTTTTGGTTGAATAAATAAATTAATGGTTAATTTGAAATTCAAAACTCTTTGAGTCGTGTACACAACTCTAATGGGACGTGTGGCACGCTACAAAACTCTAATGGGCCATGTGGCATGCTACACGACTCAAATGGGCTGTGTGGCATGCTGAACAACTCAAATGGGCCGTGTGGCATGCTACACAACTCAAATGGGCCGTGTGGCATGCTACAAGACTCAAATGGGCTGTGTGGCATGCTACACCACTCAAATTGGCTGTGGGGAATGCTACAAGGCTCAAATGGTCCATTTGGCATCCTAAACATGCCATTTGAGTCTAAAAAAATAATGCAGGCTTAAAAAAAACTAAAATAAACTAAATAAAAGAAAACAGAAAACAACCAAAACATCAAAAAATGTTGATTTTTTGGTTGAAAAAAGGGAAATGTTAAATTCACCGCTCATTGAGTCATGTACACGGCTAAATGGGCTGTGTGGAACTCACACAACTCAAATGGGCCGTGTGGCAAGCTACACGACTCAAAGGGGCCAAGTGGCATGCTACACG